>CM021541.1:6951238-6961381 GCA_010994315.2 Pisaster ochraceus | reverse complement strand
GTGGACACAAGCAAGTGTGCAAAAACAGCATTGGGTATCGGGTTGCCTTTCACCCCTGTGGTCCACGGCTCGAATCCCACCTCCGACAATGGAGTCTTGCGTGCGTATTGGGTTTTCAGTCCCATTCTCATTTTTATTGGTCTTCCCTTTTGTATTTTCCTCCCACATCTAAAAGTGATTATTTCTTCATTGTTTTCTCGTTACGTTTTCATCTTAAGGCCCATGGGTTGTGCTAGTCGCGTTTGAGGAGCCATTGCATGCTCTCGGTACCAGAACTATTTTAAACAAATAAATAATTAAATAACTAAAGCTTTTCCATTTATTTTAGTAAAATTAGCACAATTAATTTGTTTTATGGTGTACTTCTTGGAATGGAAGTTCACTTCAGTTTTGTTGAATTGCATTTGATGAGTTTTATCATTCCCCGACCCATTCTCAGCTGTCGACTATTCATATTCTAAATTAAAAAATAGGCGCCAACACGAGTTGCATTACGTCGCAAAAAAATGTTAAGACAAATATAGCGATACTTCAGTTTCACGACTTAACACCATTTTTGCACTGCGTTAACATTCAACCTGCCGTGCGTACATAGTTGTAAATCCTGTGGTTTGTTTGGTATAGCAGTGATGTTAATTATCGACTGTGTGATCAAGCAGTTGCTGTCAATCATACATTAAAATAATTTTCATCTATGTTGATTTAAAGCAACCAGCGGTGCTTTTAAAGACTACGTTCCTGTATATAAGTCGAGTTCCCCGAAAGGTCAATGGGCTCACCAGAGGAATGTTAAATGCTGCGCTCTGGTCCATTTTCTTGTTAGTCTTGGTTCGAGGACGTTAAAATGTCTATGTACAATTTTTTCGTGACATCAGTATTAATAGTTTTAACTATTTTAATCGACAGTTCAGTTGGGCCTCAGGGTACGAGGTTGCAAATTGACTCTACGCTACAGTTATACGACGCCGTGCACATTAAGCGTACTGCATTAAGCGAACAAAGTACCCTGGCAACGTTATGTATGTCCAGTGGCTACACCAACGCAAGTGAACTCGACGAGTGCAGTAGTGGTGTACCGAAAGTACACCATTATTTGTGTTTCTGAAATTACATTCTTTTATCTCGCTAAAACCACCTTTGTCAGATGCCCTGATTATAATATCAGTAATAATACTCATACTATTCAAAATCAGAGACTAGACTTTTCATCGCATACAGCCTCGGTTTGGTAGCATTGGTTTCAATGGAAGGGAAAACAGGATGGTTAGGCCACAAAACCACAACGGAAAATTTATGGCAGACCAGCTGGTGTGTGTGTTCATTAGGAAGGCACCGATGTAACTAATATCTATCCATCCAACCCTGCATGCCATCCCGAAGGTCTTCAGTCAAATGTATTAAGTTGCAGGTTTCTTAAAGACAAAGTGCCGCATTTGAAATTATCCAAAAGAAAAATGAAAAAAAAAAAGTTTCAATATGAAAACTCACCGATTGTCATACCAGTATCAATCCTCCTCTCTGAATACAGCCTTTGAGCCTTAAAATGACTATTGCTGATTTCGATTGCCATAGATGAAAAACAAACATTGAACATGCACTTTTTTCGTTTTCGCGAAAGAATGAAATGCAGTAATCTGATGAAATTTTCATAGGTTGGTCGATTGATGTGTTGATTGGAAACAAGAGGAATAAAATAAATTTGCTTATTTTTTAATATTTTTTTAAATGTTCTGTATTGTCTTTAACAAACTTCAATTGGCCTCGTGAGCGACCTGCTTGTTATTGTATCCCCGCTGGAGATATCGGTCTCCCCCGGGACACCAATTCGTCTTCAATGTCAGAACGAATGACACCACACACTGCTATTGCCATCCCGACAATGCACTGAACCATCTCGAAAGCGCGCCACATTTTTGGCGCGCTTTGCTGCTGCTGCGCACCATATGCTACCGGAGAGGTGGAGGTGACTCAACCATCAGCGGGCGGTGTGGTTTGCCCTCGATGCACGGCGCAATTCTTTTGCTCGTCACGCTGATGGATCGGCGTATGTGAATACATTTTATCCCGGTGACTGCTCCCGTATCTTCCCCCAAAGACCCATCAAGAAGATACAATGTCTCGGAGTGACTTTCCCACCTGTTTTCTCGCTTGACTTAAAATTAAAAGTATAAATTGGTCTTGTCTTGATGACATCACGGTCGTCAGAGTTGAGATGTGACTTCTCAAAGTTGATCAAGTTGGTTTCAGCAAAACCGCAAAAAAAAAAAAAAAAAAAAAAAAAAAAAAAAAAAATTGTCTTGTCGTACTGCACACAGAGCTTAGTTGTAATTGAGTGCATTTTCATATATATGAATACAAGTATACGAGTACGAGTTACACGAGTACAAACCGGTAACACTAACACGAGTTTACGAGTACAATATCTTAGTAAAAATAGTACTCGATTAAGAATGTGACTATATGAACGAGTACTTCTCTGTGAATGGGTAGTCCTTGCCTTAGGGGAGTCAAATGCAATTGTTCATATTTACTACTTTGAGACTTTGAGTCAAGTACAAGTCTGCGATTATGAGACCGAGTTACTCAAGAATGAGAACGAGTAACTGAAGGGTGAGTTACTGGAGACGAGTTACTCGAGAACACAGTACTTTAGGACTACTTGAGGACGAGTTACGCGAGGATGAGAACAAGTAACTCAGGGATGAGTTACTCGAGAATGAGTAAATCAAGGATGAGTTACTCGAGGACGAGTTACTTGAGGCCTAGTTACTCAAGGACGAGTTATCTCAAGGACTCAATAATAAGTTACTAACAGGACGACTATAAGTTACTCGGGGACGACTAAGAGTTACTCGAGGACGAGTTTCTCGATAACGATAAAGAATTACTGGAGAATGAGGATGAGAACGAATTATTCAACATAGAGAACAAGTTACTCGATGACAAGAACGAGTAACTCGAGGACGAGAATGAGTTTCTCGAGGACGAGAACGAGTTTCTCGAGGACGAGAACGGGTACCACACTTTTGACGGTTTCATTACAGATATCTATAGTCTGCTGGGGGGGGGGGGGGGGGGGGGGGGGGGGGGTTGATGTACGGTGACCTTTCAATTACGTCATTTTGTGGCCGTGATTGACAAAGCACCTCACGATGAACCATGGTATTGAGTTTACGTCACAATATGAATATAGGTCAAACTTAGAATGACATCTAAAAAAGGTTTGTGAAATTTAAATACCGCAAAAGGTTGTGAAATTTTACTAGATTAATAATACAATGCTGTGTCATGGACGTATGTTGAATAGATCAGCATAAATCCAACTATGGCTCGCTTGACATTAATAGACTTGGGAGAAAAGAAAAGAAAAAAAACAAGGACGTGAAAAAATGAAGAAACTCATGCGGAAATCCGACGTCTTCATCCTAGACCAAGCCAGACCACTTCCGACTGGGGGCGGGCCTGTTACCCAGACACTCCCGGGAGATACGGTGTCTCGTCCCCCATCATCATCAAGAGCTGCGTGCGGCGCAGGTGCAATCTTGCCTGTTACACTACTTTACGCTTAACGGACTGTGCGCTTGTTAATTAAAACATGACACCCTTTTAGTCTTGTGTTTTACTTGTGTGTCAATAGACGATCATGATCGTAGTCCACTGGGATTCAGGGAAAACAAGTGTAGTCTACAGACCTTTTACAGTGTTACACAAATGTACTGCCAAATATAGTGTTGAATTTGTTGGAAACAAAGCAAACAATCATTGGATGTATTCTGTTTTAATTGAACGTTTGCAGAAATGTTGAATGGTCGCAACATCTGTTTACACGATTGAATGTTTTGCTAATACCTGCCGTCCACGCTATCAGCGTGGTTTATTTATCAACAATACAAAAGTATGTAACTCTTCTTCCGGCAACTCTTCTTTATCTGCCAACCTCGTCCCCCACCTTTCTTTGCGATCCAGCTGACGTAATTTGGAAATGGCTCTGTGAGATCATTCAACCGTTGGTATGACCCATTTAGAGTTAAGGCACACCCTTTTCGTCCCGTAGAGACGCCAAATGGATTGCAGTGTTTCGTTGACATACCCCCTTGATGACACCCTTTGTCTCACAATGACGCTCCTTTTCACCCCAGACCACATTGAAAAACAGATGTGTCCCGGATGTAAAGATCATTGCCAAAATTCATCTCGGCCGTGACCTGTCTTCAATGGGCGACTGAGAAACATATGCAGAATTCATTAGAAATCATCGAAACCATACGCCACGTTAAATTCTCTGTCAAACATTGAGTTTGAATGACGAGTTGTCTGCTTGAATAGTGCAATGATGAAGCAATTCTTCACGGGGCTTGCAGTCAATATTCACGGCCTCTCTTGTGAGTGAGAAAAGCCGCAAGGTTGCGGAACAAACAATCCCTTCATATTGAGCAGACAATTGTATTATTATTTTTTTTTTCTATTTCAGAATGTTCCAAGTTAATGATGAGTCAACCTCACCCTTGAGTCAAGATGAGATAACGAGATTTTACGAGAAAAACACATTAGTTCTGAGACACTAGGTTGACCTTTGTCGAGGATACAATTCCACTTTTGTATCAACTTCATCATGGCCATTTTCTTTTCTATACATACATCTCACTTTTGCAACGTTGGTAAAAGTATGGGCAGCCTTCACTGCAAAAAACACAACAGTTAATGATGAATAATCTATCATATCAAAACACACAATATAACATTTACCACCCCAAACAAAAAGAGAAAGTTTTAGTGTTTTGATAAAAACAGGGAATTTTGCCTAGCCAGTTTATACATAATGTGATACTAAAGGCCTCCCATGTAAAATGGCGGTCAGTGTTGTGAACAAAAGAAAGGTCTAAATTGAGGAATACGATTGGACAGAAGTTTAATATACTGTTGTACAATCCAACCAGGAAGCTCGTTTAAAGCTAGGTAAATGACTGGCTTCACCAATTCAGTAGAGGTTCATGTATTTGACAAGTAAGGCGTTGTCCCAAGTTAGGTCTACTTAACATTTGCACAGGGCCAAAAGGGGACATTTCTATTTATTTATTTATTTGTTTACCTTGTCCGGATCCACACAAGTCTGAGGAGAGCACTTCTCAGATGTCAATGGGGGACTTTTGGGACGCTTGCCGGCAGAAGACCTAGCATGTAAATCCATCGTTCTCGGTAATGTGCGCATGCTAATAGAACTACGTAAACAATAGAAATTTAACCAGGGAAATCTGCTGCCACCTAGCGTTCCAAAGTCTCCCATTGGAATCAATCTCTTGATTTGTTCGCTGGAGTAACCCTTAAACGGACATTTTCAATGCTTTTGAGCTCTCGAGAGTTTGGGTCGAAAGAACTCGCAGGAAAGATTGACACAGCTGGGCAGGTGTGTAAATAAGTCGAGCGCTCTTTTATTGATTGGTAAGGCAATACGAATACTGTTGACCTACACAACATCCAGACTGGCCTTTCTTTCTCTGCCAAAATAGTCTCACTATTACAAGGTTTTCGATTACATGATGTGAAAATAGGATGTGAAATTGCGGTCCATAAAGAAGAAACTATGTTATGTTCATAATAAAGGTTCTTGATTCATGTAGGTTCTTATTCATACAGGTTCTTGATTCACACAGGTTCTTGATTCATGTAGGTTCTTGATTCATGTAGGTTCTTGATTCATACATGTTCTTGATTCAAACAGGTTGATTCGTGCAGATTCTTGATTCATACGGATTTTTGATAAATACACGTTCTTGATTAATATATGAATAAAAAACCTGTATACAGGTTCTTGATTCATCCAGGTTCTTGATTCACATTGGTTCTTGATTCATATACAGGTTCTTGATTCATGCAGGCACCCGAATCCGCAAACCCACTCCCATTTATGCATCCCTGTGTCGATTTCTTTGTTCTTTGTTTTGTCCCCGTACTTGACATCCTCCGATTGGCTTTGTACACACAATTCCTTGTGGACCATCCCTCTTTAGAAATCTCTGTGGAGATCTTTTTTACCCCATTTTTGCTCAGCCTCCATAACGCCATTAAAACACCTTTTTGACTGAAGTAGTTTCGTGAATACAGCCCCAGGGCTCAATTTCATAGAGATGCTTAAGCACAAACAAAATTACGCCTACCAGGATAAAGTAACCAGCTTATGGCACATGTACCATCTGTGACTGGCACCTTGCCCTTTTTTGCTTAGCAGCAAACTGTTCAGCAACAGAGCTAAGAAATTAGGTCCAAGGCTCTATTTCATAGAGCTGCTTGCACAAAAAGATGCTGAGCACAACAAAATTACCAGATTAAGGTCTCCAGCTAAACTACCATGTCGCATGTTCTAATTGTGACTGATATTCTGCTCTATTGTGCAAATTTTCTGCTAAACTATATAGGCAGAATAATCTGCTTACCGTTTTCATCTCTAAAAAAAAAGTTTCCACAGATGACAATACATTTAAAGTAAACTAAATTGAACTAGACGGTGACTTTACCTTTAAAATTCCATGTTATCCACAAAGTGTTAAATTTCAATCATCGACCGTTAATTAGTGGATTACTTTCTCATCTCCGTCCCTTGTCAATAATTTTGACAAATCGGTCGGCAAAATAGTCCCCTGACAATGGTATCAGTTCAGTAAGAAAATGAAACCAACAGCTGTTTAAATGATTACCTATTATGGTGTCCCGTTAAAAGGAAAATCAGAGATGATGAGTTTGGTGATTTCCGTGTTCCGTCGAAAATTTGACATTAAAGGATGAGTTATTCCTTCTGGTATTGCCCGAGTGATTATGCCTGCAGAGGGATGTTTTAATTTTGACTTTTCTTTCTACCGGTATTGGAAATATGGTCTTGAAGCTGAAAAAGGTCGTTTATGAAAAATTAAAAGGAAAGAAGACAACAAATATGAAATCCATCTCTATAGGTCCAAGAGGTCAGATTACAACCAGATGTTCCACATGTCAAAACCTGTCTTTTGTTTACAATCACTGGCCAGCATTTTGTATGGGCTTTCTTGATAGTCACAACATTGCTACGGTGCGTTCCATATGTCCTTACCCTTTTTCACATTTCGTTTTGCGTCGCAATTTGATTTTCGTTTCATCGAGTCGCAATTATTTTGCGTCGAGTTTTTGTCTATTGACTGGGTTAATTTCAATTTTAATTTTGGGCTAAACAAAAGCATAAAAAGTTAGAATGGGATGTGAGCCTGCAACCCACGGATTAACGTGCCGGCGCTCTACCAACTGAGCCTTATTGTTGGCGGTCTCCCTATGTATACCCCAAAACTGAATTAAAATTACCCAGTCAGTTGTCCTAAGATAACTTTTTATCACTTTAATCAATTTTACAAAGTCTGCTTTCGTAAGATTTCTTGACAGCTTGAGCAAGGCACTCTAACCACAATTGCTTCGTAAAATGTTGGAAAGGTAGTGCATTCTGCTCTACCGGCCGGGCTCCTAGCGGATGATACCCATGCCTACATCCTTACAGACATTGAAGGGGGTAACCCTGTTTCAGCCCAAGTAGTATGTGACAATGTGCCCCTTGTGACAGTTGATTTGGGTTGACAGCCCAGATAAGTTATGTGTAGCCCCCACCTTGAAGTTGCCATCCGGTCTTGTGATGTAAGGCGACATGTCATGTAATTTTGCACAAAAAATCAACTGCTCTTTAAACTGACGTGATGGTACTAATGGAATATTGTTTCATCAGGTGTTTGTGTCTGATTCCCTACGTACACAAATGGTAATGATTAACTAAATTCTTATTCCACTAAAAAAGGCGCCAGACTTTATTTCCTTCCGGCTTCGGTTTGGTTGCACTAAGACTCGGATGAAGACAAATCGAGGCACTTCACCATCATGACAAATCCAGGCTCTTAAAGATAAAGTGCGGGATTGGTTAAAAAGTGTTTATTTATTTATTAGAATTTAATGTGAAAGCTCACTGATTATGAACTTTATAACAGTGCCATTCGAGGGCGTAACTAAACTTTTTATTTTATTTTTGTTTTCATTGATTAATTGATTGATTGATTGATTTTTATGTTGTTTTATTTTATTATATTTTATTTGTATGTGATTTTTGTATGGGGGGGGGGCAAGCGTTGGCAAAGACAAGGTGGCCTTTTGATGTATCTAACCATTCATTTGTGCATTTTTTCGACCTCATGGCCAAGGGGTGGGTGGGGGGCAATGGCTCCAAGCTGAGGGGTGTTGCTCCCTCTCCATGCCCCCACTGGTTCTGGTGCCAACCCTCGGTCTCCACATGGGATTGCTTCCGTCTAAAAACACCTTCTAGGTCGAGGGAAATTTATTACAAGATTTTACTACTCACCATTGCTTATTTCGATTTCCGCAATTGGAATAAGATCACTACAAATGTGTTCAAAATCCTCAATAGGACATAAACCAAATTTTGTTGTTTTCAATAAGGCACAAATTTATTTTGAAGGTATGTCCACAGGTTGTTTGTAGTGTGTTTAGTGAAAGCTAGAATGTGGGAGGGAATTTTACCAATAAAAATAAAACGTACTTTCCCATCTCTAACAGGGGATCACTTTGCAGTTGATGGCACTTTGGGGAGACTGGAAGGAACTTCACTTCCCGTCTCTGTCTGAAATCGCCCCCTTGTCAACTTTCTTGACAATTAATCACTTATTTCAGTGGTAATTCTGCAATGGGGAAACGGCGTGTAGGAAACCACACCCATTACTGGCTGAAATAAAGTAACCATAAAGAGAATCGGAAATGAAATCGTCTGCTGGCTCAAGTCATGAAGTTGTTCAACTATCAGTCACTCTAGAAACGCGTTCTGTTTCAGGAAAGACAACAAACTCTGAGTAAATAAAGACTATAATAAGCTGCAAACTTTACAAAGGGGAGCATCAACTTTGAAAACGTTGAGAAATGTGATTGTTTGTGTTTTACGTCTCTCCCTAAGAACCAGACAAATGAAATCGAAGCATTCTGATTTACATTTTTATAATCTTGTCAAAAGTGACACAGACAATGTAATCTCACCTTGTTACTGATTATTAGTATTATTGTTTTTTTTTCTTCTTCCACATCCTGGTTATGGAAGTATGGAACCTTCAAAAGTCACTTGCACTGTATCCCCAAAGGTCCGACGTGATCGTGAGGAGAAGATGGCGAGGAAATGTTCAGTTTTATAGGTCCCTATAATTGGAGAAAAGGCTTAATGGGGAAACCGCACGCGCCTAACCGCACACGCGTCCACCTACACAACAGGGCCCAATTTCATAGAAGCTGCTTATTAAGCAGCAAATAGCGCTTAATGTTTCTGTGAAGCAAAAATATGCAGGATATCAGTCACACAATGTACATGTGACATGGTATTTTAGCTGGTAACCTTATGCTGGTAAGCACAACTTTGTTGCGGCTTAGCTATCTTTTGTGAAGCTCTATAAGACTGGGCCCAGGAGTCCAAGTCCCCAAATGGCTCTAGCAAGATTTGGTAATGCCGTGTGAATTGGGTCAATATAGGTCTGTCACTGGTTATGTCATTATTAGTTAGACATGCTGGCGACTCACAATGCCTGTGTGTGTTTCAGGCCACAGGAAAATAGTATAAGGTCATACATCTATCGTCGTGTGTTAATTGTAATGCTTTGAATGGTGTGGTAATTTTACAGTTATTACTGTCATGGGAAAGCCGTTACTAACACTTCGATTTCATACAGATATGCAAGCTTCAAACAAATCCATGAAGCTACTGACGATTTCGTGAGACTGACTGAATGGTGTTCTATAATGAACATCAACTTCCTCAATTATATACTTTTTGGCAAAAGAAAAATCTGATTATACAAATTTATTCAGTTGGAATAATTTCCTTCTGACGAAAATATTCCTGGCGCCTCGATAACGGGCTTTGAGTCTAATGGAAACCTACTTATAGTTTTAAATTATTAGTCGGACAAATTCAACTCCCTGTGGAAAATGTTTCGGCTTCAGAAGCTAGGAGGGAATTTTTTGTTTGTGTTGATCAAATCTCAACAATCTTACAGGCAGACCGGTTCCCGCCTCCAATTAAAAAGTATAACACAACATATGGTGAGAGTCAAGATGGGTCAAATTCGCACAATGACCGGGGGGGGG
>CM021541.1:6917712-6940203 GCA_010994315.2 Pisaster ochraceus | reverse complement strand
GGCATGTGGGAGAGAATTCCAAAGTTTAGGGGCAACACACTCAAAAGCGCGATCACCCAGAGTACTTTAGTTTTACCATAGAGCTACAAGGTTTTACAAAGTGGGTAACTGAGAATGGAAGTGTCGTTAAAGTGTCGGATCCAAAAGAATTATTAACCGTGGGGTGGGGATGATATCAATCCCCTTGAGCTTAGAGGACGTTGATCCTAGGTTTCATCCTAGATATAAAAAAGTACAAGATCCATGGATCATTTTTAAATAGATAAGACGAATAACAGGATTTCTCACACATTGCTCATATCCATCCCAATAGTAAAATGTAGGTGACACATCTTATGAATCTAAACCACGACACAAACTCCTCCGTTCCCTGAAATGATGTGGCCATTGTTCTGTCAACACAGAAAACAACCCCATTGTTAAACCTTTCAGCTGGCCCCTCGCGATTAATCTAACACCATTCACAGCAGGTGATTTATTTCTCCATTAAAGCTCGCCGAAAAATTCCCTCAATATATTTCAAATTTTCTACTCTAATAAGTCAGCTGACGATTAGAGTTGTGAAATGAAAGCCCCAGACGCGGCTGATCTGAAAAAAGAGCTGGTCAGACCGTAAAGGGCCGCCATATAAGTGACCATATTAGCACTAAATGCACTCTATAATTGAATGCCCCGTCGTTAATGGAATCCCAGAGAATAGTAAGAGAGTGAGGCTTTGGTGGGAGGAAATAATTCACCGAAGCATTCGTCAATTTGCGTCAACAGGTTAACTGCAACGAGGAGAACTCTTCGTCTGTCTTGGTGGACGAAGTCAACACAGCCTACCTTGGGTGTGAAACCACCGTCAGCAGCCCGAACGCGAGTGTCACGTGCGTGCTGTCACGTGACAGGGCCGTCATGGGCCAGTGCGTAAACAATGCAGAGTGTCTGTATAAAAAAGGTACATGAAGTTTTTGGTATTTGTTCAGTACACAGTTACCTTGGAAATTCGTGTATAGGCATTACCATGTTTAGCCTGTATTAAAGACAATAACATTAACCATTTAAAAACATAAGGTGAAATTGTACAATAATCACATATTCTTTCTGTCAAACCGATCTCCTTATCATGGAAGTGTCCATTTCTTTCACCGAGGATTTCATAACTTGGTGCCGTCAATACCCCCATTGAGGGAAACGGGTTCCAGTAAGTCTCTTTTTGAGAGATATAGATCCAAACAGGGATGCCAATTGGGGTACGCTTTTATATAGACCTTGAGAGGTTGAGAACATTGTTTACCGATAGAGGTCTCCGTCTTTGAACCAATAATAACCCTCATAGGGAGACAATGGACCCGATTGGGATAACTTGTAATAAAACTGTCCACGGTATCCTCAGTGAAGAGAGAGTATAGGGTTCCAAGCAGGGTATGCAAACTAAAATCACAAACCACAAATGTCACTTTAATACCCGCACTATTAGCCAGACTGATCACGTCCGATTCCAAACAGCAAAAGTGTCGGATATTTGTCAGACACTTACACTGTCAAGGGTATTCTATAACTCAGATTGCGGTATTTTTTCTCTTTCTCCTTCTATTGACTGAACAGTTGACTTTGATTTTCCGCCTTTACAGTTCGGCGAGATTTTACACATAATTGTGTTTTTCTTCAAATGGTGTGCACTTTAGATGACGCAACGTAACGCACTATCGTTCAGACCTGTGGCTGGGTGGGGTGAGAGTGGGTAGTCATGTCTACGTTTCAGAGTGTTCTGAAGAAAACCCGACTTTTCATAATTGAAATTGAAAAACGGATTGCGAATTCGTAGTGAGTGACTGTGAATCCCTAATTTGTACAACCGGAAGCTCACTGACTATTCAGATAAATTTGTTTGAAATGCTATAAAAATCGATGTTTATGAACGTGAAACAAATCCCTTTTTCTAAAATTCAAGTTTGGTCATAAAATTTTCTGAAACTTCTCAGGTCAGTTGTTTGAAGTGGTTTTTATCGAAAAAATGAAGAATTGGATTGGATCCACTTTTCCATAAAACCTTCCCACAAATGAGGTGTTTTTTTCCATAATACAGAGCAATGAATGTCGTGTCAGCAATTACTTTAGAGTTATAGCCATGTATCAATGGTTTTTATGTGGCAGCAGTTTCGTTCTGCCTCGATGATCAAGACTACAACCAATTAAGGTCAATCGCTTTGCAAACGACCTTTTCTTGTTCCTAAGGGATTGGTTTTTACGTCACATTGTTATGTCTTTGTTCTGTTTTACGGTAAATTTACAGTCGACTTGTTTTACGGTCGACTTTACCGAAATAATTCCACCCAAGAGGACTTACAGAAACAATGAAGAAGTCGACTTACAACCTTAGTTTTAGTAACTCGTCAAATAAATTACCATGGAATTAGTTGACTTCCATAATGAGAGATAAACTATCTGCTGGCTACGTCGTATGGCATGCTTTATGTTTACTGCATTGGCTGAGATCGGAAGTAAGAATTAGGTGCCGGTTCTGAATCATGAAAACTTTCTTTTCGTAAACTTTCCCTTTGAAATGTTTCCGTGAAAAGGAATTTGACGATTTGACAAAAACTTCCACAGATGCTTGGTTCTCATTGCAATCTTACGAGCTTGCACACAATCATTGGCAACGAAACACATAGAATCTCAGACTCAGAAGTCCAGAAGTGTTGTTACATCTTAACTGACGCCACGAAGTAGCACAGACCTAGATACCAGTAAAAAGTAATCGGAGAAAACGCAGTTTTAAAATCAAGCTTTCAAAAAATGCCATTCTTATCTCAACTGGCTTTACAGTGGAGACTTGATGCATTGAACTTTATACATACGGTGCTCTTTACTGCGGTTTGTCCTAAATTAACAAGCAGTAAAGTAAGAAAGATTTGTGCTAGTTCGCGGCGTCAAAAATTGATGGAAATAGAAATGTTCCGCTTTCACGAAGTAGCACCCTCCAATGTATTACTATAATGCGTGTTTTATCAGTTGGTGAAAACGTAGTTCACGCGCGCGCTACACACAAGATTGGTGCTACCTCGTGGAAATAATTATTTTGTTTACATTAATTTGAGGTTGGTGAGCACAATGTGTTGCAAGTGTTAGTTCGTGGCGTTGAAAATTGTCATTTTCGGTGCAAAGTTGCATTGCCTAATTATCGTAATTAAAAAGAGGACAGTTATTTCCTGAAGCGTTGAAACTTTATGAAACTGTAGGCCTCGGTTAACATTGTTTAAATATGTATTTAAAAAAAACCTGAAAAAGTTGTTCGTGCTAGCTCGTGGCGTCGGTAACGACATGTGTCTGAGCGATGAAGGGCAAATGAAGAAGCACGACAGACATGACTGCCGTGATTATTCAAAGAACGATTAGCATCCATAACGAGCTGTGACCTCTGACAGAAAGAACAACATGCCGCTTCACGCAAATAGTTTTTCTTGGCAGTGAATTCAATTGCATTCCAGGGATCCAATTACCGCAAGTACGTTCTCTTTTTAACATGGAAGGACACAGCAAACAAGGTTTACTTGCGGGGAGACGAACGCGACCACTTCTAAAAAGGTCTGACTAATTACTCCGACCTTGACCAGGGCGGCGTAATTGCCTTCGTTTCGCCTCAGAGATGACAAAGCGACGATTGCCCACTTGTTTTAACGCCGTTTGTTTGGTTGCACTTTATATAGGCCTACGTGTTTGCTTTTAAAAACAAAGAGGTCGCACGATGCCAAAGAGAAACCAAACTGCAGCTATGATCAATTTTACGTTGGAGAAAGCTTTACACTTGAAGGCCAGTAAAATAGCCATCAAATTGAATAAAAAAGAAAAGTAATTAAATTTGTATGTTTACTTTAACAAATGAATCATACAAAGATGAAAACATTTACAAGCTGTATAATCATGAAACTGAGATGATATCGTGACAAGTAAATTGAGCGGGAATTATTTTCCCCGCCTACTATTTTGGACGTCGGGGATCGTTCACGAGAATCGTGAAGTGAACAAAACAAAAATGGACAGTGTATGGAAAACAAGCAAACGATTGGACCAGAGCTTGTCTGCAAAAAAAAAGAAGAAAAAAAAAGAAAGAGTTAGATTAGATTAAATTAGCATTGATTGTCTTCTGTCTTCCCTTCCTACATTTTAACATAACCAAAATAATAAAAAGTGTGAGAAGTAACTATTTCTCTGCTTGTCCTGAAGACGAGCAGAGTACCAAACCAACTGTTCGTCTCTAAGCCAACACTCAGAGAGATTTACACGTTTTTGTGGCTATACCGACAAGAGATACTTTAAAATAGTTTATACTTCTTAGCCACACCATGCAAAGCTTCAAACATCAATGTAAATTTGTGGAAGGCCTATATAAAATGTTCTCACACTATTGATAAGTATATAATGTGTTTTTTAAAATCTTCCACCACTTTTCAACACGGATCTTCCCCATTGGTGAGTTGCATGGTTGGTTTTACCTCGTTTACATCCAACATAACTAGAGCTGTTCAACCGTAGCAGCTTATTATGTATATATCTCACCGTCTGCCTCGTTTTCTTTATTAGTTTATTCCTTCTGATTTGTGTTGTCCATTTTTAGAATCGGCCGCACGTCAAATTCATCTTGTCCAACTCATACTCTGCCTGTTTTTACCAAGTAAAGTTCAAGGCTCAATCAGTTATATCAGGCAGCTGCAAGGGCCGTTATAAACCGTTAAGACATTCTCTAGCCCCCACTGGATTACACCAATGCTTTGTTAAGTTTGTTGCAAGCTGACGTACTCGCGGAGTGAAAATTCCTGGACGCTTTTAAAAGCTTTTACGGCAGACAGCAGACGAAGCCTTGAACAAATACTCACAAAAACCCTTCAACAGATTTCATATCTTATTGACTGTGATTTTTCACTCTAAGTTGGCAAATTTTTAAGCTCTACTTGTTTTTGTTCATTGATGCTTTATTTTTTGTTCACAGTCAATGGTACCACTTACTACGACGGTGAGTTTATGCTATGCTTGCGTGTGCACGAAGCTTGATGCGCTTTTCAATACTAACCCGAAATGCTAATAAATGCACTCCATGTTAATTTACAGTTCCCGCCATAATGGAGACGGATTCATTGTCGGTACATACTTAACACGGACATGCGATGTGAAGTGAATAGTAATGCTGAATGTAGAGGTTCGGGTGAAGGTTCTCTGCGTTAGGGTCGAGGACTTGCACGAGACTGCGCGATAATTCTATTTACGTTGCGAACTATCTTTTTTGTGACGTCAATTTTCCACTTCACATTCTCGTCCTTGCCAAATGCAGTATGTGCGGGTCCATAAAAATGTTATTAACTCAATTGTGCAGTTTAACAACAGAACACCATCGTAACCTTTACATTTGTGTATACAGTAAATGCATCGTGGATTTAAGACTATTTTTGTTTTGGTTGTACTTTTTCACACATCGTTAAAACCAAATATAATCCTAACATTACCGGATGGAGAACTTCACAATAACCCAAATCTCCATTTTACGATTTAGCCATTTTTGGGGGGTCTGGTTCACACTACACAAAACTGGTTGTGCAAGCAACGAAACCCATTAAGTAACCTGGTTAATTTGCATGTTTGCAGGGACCAGGCGCATATAATTGTTGGTTATTTTCGTAATGCAGAAAAATAATATCCTTTGAACTAGTTTTGTTTTGGAGACAGAACTTGCTGATGATGCACATAGAAGGCTATGTCTGTTAATGGAAGTTCTTATGTAAATAATGAAATACAATCTAAAGTGCTGCCCTTTTGTGGGCCGAATATGGATGGCCTTGGTGCAATTAACATTTTTTGCCTTCATCAATGGAGTCTCATTACAAATGCTACTTTGCAGTTTTTGTTGGACGGCTGTTATTGTGTTGAAACAGATTTGCATTAACGGGAACTGAACGCTCAGCGACTAACTAACCAGGCTTATCATAGTTATTAACTGCAAGGCATAACCGCAGGTTTAAATTATAGTTAACTTTCAGTTTTACTAATATCAGTTCAAGGTATAGTGAAATAAATGATTATGAAAATGTACAATGAATCGTTTGGGATAATCATAAAACCCTGGGCCACATTCCCAAATAAAACTCAAAACACACTATGCGGAATTATAATACAAGGCCCATATTGTGAATCAAATGTTTGTTATTCGTACAGCTCACCGTGGTACTCCGTATATGTGCGTGGTGAACAATAAAGAGTTTTCCGGAAGATGCACTCTGAAAAATGACCCTTCTGCGAAGAAACTCTTGGTGGCGCAATACATTGTGAATTCCTAAAATTTTCAATTCATAATCGTGAACTCACAGATTTTCTACTTTCCTGGAGCTTGACATCAGGATGAAAAAAAAAGAAGTTAAATTCGTTAAAACCCGACTTTTAATATCGATTTTATTACCAGGTAACACTAAATCAGGTGCCAATTTTATGGCTCTGCTTGCCGTAAGCAAATTTGTGTCTTATAATACCGTAAACAGGTTGGCACAGCGAATTTGTGTTGACCTCTGTGGACCTCGGTTCAAATCCCACCTCAGACCGGAGCCTTGCACGTGGACTGGGTTTTTAGTCCCCGCCTGACTGAGTGGATTTTCCCCCATTTGGAGATGTCATCTCATATAAAACTGAGCGTTTCTTTTCGTTTCCTATCATCATGTTATGGGTGCTAATTGTGATGTTGGATGTGTGATAAAATTAGTAAATCCATACTTAACTTTCACGTCATGTTAACAAGGAATGTTTGCTTAAGCTTTTACTGCATGTTTCAGACCCTTTTCGAAACCAAAGTTCAGGCTTGGGCTTCAGCTTCAGCCTCCGTCCGCCTGTTTGAAACCTCGGCTGTATAGGAAAGAGCACGTTTTCTAAGTAACAGGCGAAGCATGAGCCCAAGCTCAAGACTTGGTTTCGAAAAGAGATTAAAATTATTTTCTCTGTGACGTGGAGAACGGTGATCAGTGCAGAATTCTGCGGTTAGCTCAGCCATGAAATTGGGTTCAGATTTCGAGCGCAGATGGGGTCCACTTTTGACCTTGCCCAAAATGGTTTCAGAAGACACTGATGCCATCCTATTAAATTCAGTGCATTGATGACTAGTACTCTGACTTCATTCACACAGAGCGAGTATCCTGTCCGAATCGTTGGGAACCCTTCAAGCGTCACTGTCTCAGCCCAAGTGGTATCTTGGATCAACAGAATTGGTCCAATGCGCAGGATAACTGTATGGATAACTGGTCATCATACATGCTCACTATCGATTCCTTTGATCGAGATGAAATCGAACAACTAGAAAAGAAGAACATTTTAAATCCTGATCAGGAAGTGTGGTTAGGGCTCTTCAGAGATACCGTAAGTTTATTATTTTAGTTATGAATGTTATAGTTAAAGTTAACCAGGTTTATGTTCTCCAGATGAGTCAGATGACCTGACTGAGCTTTATACCGGGTCTGAATTGGCGGCTACGGCTACGGCTAGATCGCTGTGCCATAATTCGATGAAGTACATTACGACATTATAGCAACCCTAAGAATCGGTAGTAGCTGTAGCCGTTTCCTCTAATTTAAATACGACCTGTAGCTTTACTCAAAATTTTCTGACGGAGTTTGCAAGTCGTATCCTGTGACCAGTTTCATAGAGCTGCTTAAGCAGAAAATATTGCTTAACAAACTGTCTGCAAGCAGAAATGTGCAGGCCACCAGTCACAAATTGTACATGTGACATGGTAGTTTGGATGGTAACCTTATTCTAGTAAGCAAAATATTGTTGTGCTTCAGCTACTTTTTGTGCCAAAGCAGCTCAATGAAAATGGGGCTAGGTTTGGGTCACTGTGTACCTTATACCTTTATGCGTCCAACTTTGTCCGAAATGGATATTAGTCTATACTGTTTTACCATGCAGTCATGGTTATAGAAAAATGCCCATCCGAAAACAGGGTTTCAGATTGATTAAAAAGAGTTCCAAAATCATGTTCTGGCTCGGTTTGCTAATGAAGATTAAAAAAGAGCAGATGTAATGATAGAAAGTAAACAAAATTCAAGATAATTAGCGAATAAGAAAGGACTGATGTTGTTATACAAAACGGCAAATAATTACCATGGCGATAAAAGTGTTTTAAGGATAAGCTAAATGAGCACGATTTTCCTCTTTTCATTTCCCCCTCTTTCAACCTGGAAGGAAAATACATCCTTCCGATGGATCGACAAAACTCCAATCACCGAGGAAGAGGGTCAGTGGCCGTGGGCAACAGGCCACCCTTTGTCTGGGCACAACT
This sequence comes from Pisaster ochraceus, assembly GCA_010994315.2. NCBI lineage: Eukaryota > Metazoa > Echinodermata > Asteroidea > Forcipulatida > Asteriidae > Pisaster > Pisaster ochraceus. The sequence goes on along the minus strand of CM021541.1, from coordinate 6,931,907 downwards.
TCGTCTACATCCTCGGCCGAGATTTGTACTCGTCAACTCCGGATGAGCTGCACGGCTACTCATGTAAGATGAGAGGTGCGTATTGGCAAACAATTAATTCTCGCCTCGCGAAGATATTTGTTCAGAGGTACAACTATCACTCTCTACTGCCAATTTATCAAAAGCTCCGTTTGCAAGTCTTGACAATGCACAAAAAAAAAGAAAAAATCATAAATAAATTAATAAATTCCTCGCTCGTTAATCAGGATGGCTTGCTTGCCATTCCCAGCGCAAACAAGGGCAGTGTTGAACTAAGCTAATGTGAATCAAATGCGGTTATAACAAAATGGGGGAAATTAAACCTAACCTAATTTTGCTGCTGATAAAACGGCGCTGTTTGTGTAACTATCCTTGAAGATTTTAGAACAGAATAAAGAATTTGAAGCACAAAGCAGGTCTATGAAATTGGGCCCTGGACAAAAGGTAGCTAAGCCCAACAAAATTATGCTTACCAGCATATGGTTATCAGCCAAACTGCCATTTACCATGTACATTATGTGAGTGGTATCCTGCTAATTGTTGCTCAGTAGAAACTATTTAAGCAATATTTTTTGCTAAAGCAGCTCTATGAAATTGAGCCCTGGTGGTAGCCGCAACCGAAACAATCAAGTTGGACACAAAAAATAAAAAAATAAAAAAATAAATAAGTCACTGAGAATAAATATTTATAAAGAAAAAGAAATGTTTCAATTTTTTTTATATTTCATTGTATCCACTCTCAGTGTCGAAGAGTTTAAAGTGTCGACAACCTGAGCAATTCGACCTTCCCAAAACAACCGACTTTGTAGTCTTAGAAAAGACGACAGTAGAAGATCCGACTACAATACCAAAGGTAAACAGTATATAGGAAATCTATAGCCTATCCGTTAAAGGAATGGTACATCACCGACAAATAACATTTAAAATTAGTCCCACCCTCTATTTTTGAAAAGATTTGCAGTCCAAGTTATACTGCAAAAATCAGGTGTTAAATTGATTCTTTTGGTATCTATGTTTGACAACACCGACATGGTGTAATTAATTATCCCCATTACTATACCAATGGTGAAATTAACACCGTGTCGGTGTTGTCACATACAGATACCAAGAGAATCATTTTAATACCCTAGTTTTTGCAGTGAAGGTACACCATGCCCGACATGTTGGAGAGGGGGTCCCCACACACACACAAATGGTGGGGGACACAATCTTCCCCTCTTGTATAGAACTACCTAAAGGACCCCAAAAGAATTCTTGAGAATACAATGAAGAAACAAGTGCGAGGGATTATGTTTTTACAAGTGGGTGTGCCCTTACATGCGCCAACTTACTGGGTACTTTTAACAATGGAACAATGCCACCCGCATGGTTTTCTTTGTTCTAGTGATACCCCACAGAGAATTTCTTAAGAAAAGGGAATAATAGAACAACAATGGAGGTACCCCATAACTGCCATTTGTAAGGGTGGGCTACGGGAGCGCCCTTGCGGGGTATTTTCAACAAAGGACCAATGGAACCCACAAGGGAGTTCTTTGTTCAACCTGGACCCCACAAAAGAATTCTTTAGGAAAGGGAATAAAAGACCAACAATAGCAGGACCCCCCAAACCGGACCTGTCAGGTTGTGTGTGTGTGTGTGTGTGTGTGTGTGACATTCTTTCCTGCTTGCTCAGGATTTGTGGACTCTTATCAAACTACTTTGCCCACTTTTAAAGAATTTCAGTCGGTCAAAATATTTATTTGGATGATCAGTTTCAATCAAGAAGTTCATTCTTTATCATGCCAGGACAGGACAATCCTGGCATGATAAAGAATGAACTTCTTGATTGAAACTAATCATTTTTAATCATAGTTATTTATTTTACATTTTGTGAGTGAAATATATAGAAAGAGTTTGAACTTGAGGACAGAATAGTTTTTACTCCGATTTATTTGTTTATTTTGTTTTTAACTCAGCGGAAATCCGCTGACGCTTTACACGCAGAGCTCGAGCAAGTCCGCGGCGTCATGAAGACGTTTACGGTAAGAATATTCTTTTGAAGTATACTATGTATTCTACCATGAGCATGGCGTCGGGTCGTTCATCTGTGTCGCGTCCCATGTACATCAGGGGTCCTACAGACCTTTATCGTGCTGTCACCATCTTGGTCATGTTCCTTGTGTCCAATAACAGTTATGAATGCTAACATTCGTTGTACAAAAAGACTATTTCTCCTTCCAGCCTCGGTTTGGTTACATTGATTTGAATGGCAGAAAATCAAGATGGCCGCACAATGATAAAGGTCTATAGCCGCCGCCGAAGCCGTCAATTCGGACAAAGCCTCATGCTGGTTTCTTCTGACTGACAAACGCGATTTCTGCACTTGATAAACTTAATTCTATATCAACCGAGTTGACATAACAGCACACATGGGTTCGGGTACATGGACCAGAGTGACTAGAGGCTAATTGACATTTTATGAGGAGGGCTTTGTCCAACAGGTAGACGAACAACAGCCGTGATGATGATGATGATTAATCAACCATGCAGTTCCTCCATGAGTAAACTTGGACAAATTAATAATCAAAGTGCTAAGACATTGTCCAAATTGTCACTTTAAAAGAGGACAATGGAAAAATGTAATCGCTGCTGAACATCTGTGATTTATACATACTCAATGAGATTACAGGAACCGCAATCTAACTGTTATAATCAACGTATAATTTGAAATTGAATTATGGTCAGTTACAGCATCCATGGCTGGCAGAGCAATCTTCATTTACGCCCCTAATTAATGCTTACGTACATCACATCATGTATCGGCAAGTGATTACGATTAACTGACAAACTGTTTGCTCTTATATGCTAAACGGGTTTCCTAAACCGCGCTTTATCACGCACGAACGGGCGCTGATTATTTCTAAGGCAAGTATGCTGAGCTAGAAGTGAATTGTGAGACCAATATAGCACCTTGTAAGGCTTTACGAGGTGATTTTCAAACATGGTTAAGTGTCTTGTTTAAGCACGAGAATGCCGAGACCGGGACCCGAACCCACTCTTTGAGCTTGAGTTTGCATGCTCCACTATAGCACTGCAAACACTGGGGTGTTAATGTTGACACCATGGGTGGTAAAATAACTCTAATTTCTACCCAAACATTTCATTTGTGTTACTTTAATACCGTATGGTGTTAATTTTGATTTTCCTTTCGGTAATCTATATGTGGCGACACCCATGGTGTTGCAGAGGACTTTAATGGATATACCATTCTGTATTCTTCTGAAATGTATCTTAGAACGATACCGCCGTGCTGGGTGCAGTTGATTCTCTGATATCTGCCTCGTCATCAGGCCCCGTAGAACACATGGTAAGGTCAAACATATCTCGTTTTTTAAATGCCTGTAAAACACACTTTTTTTACAAAGGTTTTATTCTCTCTCTTTGTTTCTCTCTTTATTATGGATTTTCTTTTATTTAGGGGCAATGTAGCTGTTTACTTGATTGATTGATTGTTAATACTTAATGTTTAGTAATTTTTGTTTGCGTTTTTTCCCCTGTACATAAAGAGCTGGTCATCCTCATGGAACAGTGTACATGTGCTCAAATTCACTTAGCTTTTTAATGACTTGGAAAGCCACATTTGACGACCCAGAAATGCTGAAATGCCAAGGACATGCCCACTTATTGTCTTTTACTCGTTCGCCTACCCCCCCCCCCAAAAGGGGGATGAAAATATAAATTTATATTAGGCTTTCCCGGTCAACTCATGCAAAAATAATGTCAGTTTGATTAACACGCACTCAGATTCACGCATGTTTCCCTAATTCATTCAAACTAGGTTTTCTTTTTTCGCTACTATTGCATTTAATTTGGTTTTCGTGCAGACAAAATTAGGTTCTTCTCAATCCGGTTCGGTTCAGTCATTCTACTTCATTTATAGACATTCAAGACTGCCTTTCCACCATTCTTCAGTTGACGTTCTGCTATCCTATTTACAATTGATTAAACCGAAGGGTTGAGCAGAGTCTCGTGCTGCCGGCTTTTACGAAATTAAATGATCTTTGCGATCTGATGAAGTTTGAATGATCTTTATAGTGAATGCTAAACTGTTGAAATTGAATTACTCCGTTGGACTGTTGATTTCCGATTCAACGGAATCGAATGAGCAAAAGTGTTGAATTGTAGGAGTTTGTTGTTGAAGTTGACTGGGGACACAATTATTTGTTTAATTTGAGCAGGTCGCTATAGCCCTTGAATTAAACTGAGCCCACAAATTTACTAATTAGTTAACAAATAATTATTTTGTTGATCAAGTATTTTACATGTTTGTATAGCCTACCCGCATGCACGCAAGCAAACAAACAATTACCTTTGTCTGAGAAACTTCTTTGAGCATGTTCAGCTGTGTAAATAATTCACCAAATGACTATGTTTGCAATTGCTTTGGGGCATTTACTGATAAAAAATAAAAATATTTTTTTTAAAAACCTTCCTGCAAGAGATAAAATGTATTTATTGTTATCATTATTATTATTTTTATTTTTATTAATGTTAATATTATATATATATATATATTTTTTTTTACGATTGACATTCGCAGACCCTCAAAAGAGAAAACAGGTTCACAAAGAATGTAAAAATATGTTTTTGATTAGTGCTTACAATGCGTTTTCCGTTTGACTGTCGGCAACTGATACCCGAGATGAGTACTGTAATTTGATATAATTAAGCTCGCAGGGTTAAACCAATATATACATATAGCCCTCTACTAACAACAAACCCAAAATAATTACTAAATACGCAACAAAGAAGAAACATGAGTAGATTTTCAATCTCACATTTTTTTTGGAGGAATGACATGTTCTAAATTATTCAACCTGCAATTCTGCAATTGCAGAGTGATGAGAAACAGTCGAACGATATCGAGAAGTCACTGGATTCCTTGATGGACAGTTTGGCTGAATTGTTAGTTCGACCATCCAAGCCTCTCATAGTATCGACCCCAGAAATCGGTAGGTAGTTTTCGGTATCAGTAAAAATGTTAAAATATAGAGTGGAATAATTTTGAACAAGTTTGTGTTTAATTCGTTAGTTTCAGTTGAACTCATAATTTCCTTTTCACTATTAAAAATGTTGTGTTACGATGTAATAGATGTTAGATTTGCATCGGGGATAAAGAATTATGTTTGTGTTTTATACCCGGCACCGTAGTGTGTTAAGCACTGTATACTCAGTACTTTCCCGAGTCGTGTAAACAAAATACAAAGAATATTCTACGTCCCATAAGTTCGGTGGTATAAGTGGTTAGATATTCTGCTTAAGAATTGCATAGGACGTGGGTTCGAATCCCACCGAGTAGTATGCGGATTGTGGATTGGTAAAACACAAATCATATTAAGCAGTTCTTATTAATAGCACTCTATCATACTCGACGGGCGCCTCGTAGCGATCAGTATTTTTAGACAATTTCATGCAGAACCAAGTTTGAAACCACGAGACCCATTTATATAGCACCTTGAGGGATTTCCAATGTGATCAAACAAAAACACCGGGCGAACCCCCTTTGCTTTCTTTCTTTTGTTTTAAACAACACCGGATTCAAGCTCTGGTGTTTCTGGTCAGCAGTGTGGGTTCGAGTCCCGGTCGTGACACGTGTGTCCTTAAGCAGGGCTCTTAACCATCACTGCCGGTCCTGTGTGTTGTGTAATGCACGTAAAAGAACCAAGTACACTTATCGTAAAAAGAAGGGGTTTGCCCCGGTGTAAAAGAACCACGTGCACACGCAAAAGAACCCAGTGCACTTATCGTAAAGAGAAGGGGTTCGCCCCGGTGTTCCTGGTCTGATCGGCAGCATATTGCGCCACAGCACCTTGTAAATCATTATTACATGGTGCTTTAAAGGAATATGTCTCATACTTTAACACTTAGCTCTACATACCACGCAGGAAAAAAAAAAGCGCTCTGATACGCCCATCGGGTGTGATAAAAGCGCTAGTAACAATATATAAACTACTGGCCATGACACTGCCGAAGTGTAATGCATAACCAGACCTACATCTACCCTTTTTACATATTCAGATAAAATATTAATCGTGATTGCTGTGGTAGCCCTTTCATCAAAAAGGCTGTCTACTTCACAGATGTCATGGTGTTATTCTAAGACATTTCGGGTCTCGTTACAGTCAGTATGAAGCGTCAAATAATAAACCCAAGGGAAACTGACTGTGGTTCAACCGATATCAGTCCCCCATGGAAGTGACTAATATAGTACGTCCAGCCTCGTGCTCCAATGCCGCCACTCAAAGTCGGCTGATTCGTGTAATAGTTCACACTCCAAGACACTATGACACTACACATAGCATGAAAGTATAAAATATTCAAGCAGATGATGTGGGAGAGACGAACGATTTCTAGTGTTTAAATGTAGTTTTGTTGGGTGGTGTGTCGTGGCCTAGTCGTCTAGCCCATCGGACGATCGGACTCGGGATTTGGTGGCCTTATTCATCGGAGTGTGGGTTCGACATGACACTGTATTGTGCCCTCGAGCCCAACACCTTACCATAATGTTTGTTCTCTTAAGCCAGGTGTTTAAACTGGAACCTGCGAGGGCTGAGACAGTAATGTGTTGGATTACTGTATCCACGGTCATTCGGGGCAAAAAAAAAATCGACCTACTATTTCACTTCCGTAAATTTGTCTCCTGCGGGACACTGACGTTTTTAAATATAACACTAGGACATGATGTGTGTGTGGAAGAACCCCCACACATGTAACTAGGGTATTTAGCTCCCAAGCATGTCCATAATAACGTTCCCCATATATGATACACCTAGGGCAAAGCCAATGAAATGGTGAACCTATATACATGATTATGGTCACACTATAGTCCTTTGTTTCATTTTTACTGTAAGTCTTGTGCAATTCAGCCTTTGGCTGCCATGCAAGATCCTAATAAACCATTTTGAATAAATGAATGAATACATGACTCCCAGCTCAACAGGCGAAATCTCAGTTTAGTTCAATTTAATTTCAAAGTTAATCATTTGTTCTGTGTAACTACCTTTACAAGAACCAAATCGCCATATAGTCAATCCTACACGAAGACCGGGAAACGAAACCTGTAGGTCTAATTTATATTTTATTTACAGCAAGAATCAAAATAAACAATTCCAATATACAACCAAGTACTGCGAGCGAGTAGTTTCACTTGGATGAACAATTACTGGTTTCATTTTGCTCTCGCATCATATGATCGAAACAGTTAAATATCTCACTTACTTGCGGCAGGAGAAATTCTCCAGCGATGATTATGAATCAAGCTCTCTGATTCGATTATCCACCTTGGCTTTAAGGCTTTCACGCAAAAACGCATGGCTTACAAACCGTGCTGCTTTCATTCTATCACGATGGATCAGTCACTCTTATAAGCGAGGCGGGTTTAGAACGGCGTATTTAGAACGGAATCGTGAGTGTTTTGGAAGCGATGTGTCTTTGCTTTAAAGGCCAGGTACACATTTAGTAATTGTCAAAGACCAGTATCCTCACATGGTGTATCCCAACATGTGCATAACAAACCTGTACAAAATTGGGCTCAGTTGGTCATCCAAGTTGCAAGAAAATAATGAAAGAAAATACCCTTCTTTTTTTAATGAAATATCACACAACTCACAAGGCCGGACGTCCACTTCAAGGTGAGGGCTACACTTAACTGACTTGGGCTTTCGACCCAGATCAACTGTCACCAGGGGCACGTTGCCACCTACTCCTGGGGCTGAAACAGGGTTACCCCCTTCACAGTCCGTATTGCAAAGAATTGTGTGCTTCGAGATGCATGAGAAAGGCTTCATGCCTGAAGCCCTTCTCAGATTCAAATTTTGGGGTGAAAATTACCTCTTTCTTTCAAACTTTCATTACTTCAAAGGGATATTTTTTCTCACAATGTTGTATAATATTAATAGCCCCCAGTGCTCTTTACCATAAAGTTTTTATCGTCAATAATATTTTGTTGAAGTATTACCGAAGATAATTGTAAGACGCTAAAAACTTTTAGAAAGACTTTTGTTAATTGTTCACAATTGCTTGAGTACTGAAAGTTTAAACATTCCCTAATTACCTACATGCCCGCCATTGATTACGTGATGTGCTCTGAAAACATCAGCCCATTAAAATACCTCGTCTGTTTCGACGATCACCTAGACAAAACTGCTTTGTCCTTTTCATTAGTTTGATTATTTGAGTGACTGATGTTCCTCTTGTTTCACTTGGGCAAATATACCAGAGGAAGTAACTGTCTGTCACCGTCTGCTGATCTTGATTAATTTTCATTATGAACCCTGGATACGTCCTCGACAATTTACTGGGTGAATTGATGAATATATGGAGTGAACATGTTTGAAACTGTAGGCGCAATGTTTGGACTTCAATCTTGAGTGCAATTTAGCAAAAAGCAAAAGAGATGTTTGCAGTAACTCCATTAAACATAATTGTTTAGACTAGAGCTGTCGCCGTGAATCTACTATCCTGACGTTTCGATCAGTATAACTTGGTGGTTTTCAGGAGCAATAATGCTTTGTAACTCACTGGCTTTTAGCTCAAATGAAATGTCGTCACCTCCACTGAATAATGTCGTTCCTTCGAAATAATGTTTTGTTACCTCGAAATAATGTTTTGTTACCTCGAAATAATTTTTTGTTACCTCGAAATAATATAATAGGCACACCCCAACTCCCTGGCTGTGCTTTGCCTCCCTCGGATACCAGACTAACAATATTTTGGTCAACCTGAATACGAATTTGGGTCAGGATCCGAATATCAGGAGAGTCCGGAACTCCGGGAGTCATATCATACTGGCCTCGGATCTTTTCGCCTAGATCCGGGTCAATTTTGACCCGGAATTTGTAGTGTCCGTTAAAACCGATGTCAACCCTGAACCAAGCAAAGCAAAGCTTTACGGGCATCTAACATCGGATTTATAAGAATTACACAGGGGAATGAACATTCTCAATGTATTGGTTTGGAATGATCAGGATGGGTCCCTCTTTAAAAATAACCCAAGCAAACAAAAATGTGTTCCTGTAAAATATCTTTAACAGAATATCGCAGCAGCATTCAATCAGCGGTGGAAATAAGGGGCAAGGGGGTGGGTGAACTAATTTGTTTAGGGGGATTACTATTATTATATATTTCTGGTAATGAAACCAAGGATGTCTCAAAAGTAAACTTTCTCAATAATGTTCCATCCAAAGCACAAAGTTTTTTTGGTTAAGCATCTTGCTCAAGGATACAAGCGTCATGACCGCGACTCGAACCCACACTCCGCTGATCAGAAACACCAGAGCTTGAGTCCGGTGCTTTAAACCGCTCAGCCACGACACGCCACAACTTAGATACTTGTGAATGAGATGACGTTTAAAACGTTTTGTTTGGATTTTTCGTAAACAAGTTCCTTTTCAGTGCTCTCGCTGTGCCGTTTACTGTTTTGTTATTAGACAATCTGACGTGGAGGTAAACAATAGTTTGACACTATTAAATTACTACATCACAGCATATAAGATGTGCAATTTTAGTCTGGTAAATTTAATATCGAATGTCCAGATTTCAAATAGAAGAGGGAGGGCACGGGGGGGGGGGAGGTCGTCAATCTGAAGGGGTCGTACCCCCTGGTCCGCAAACGCCACTGTTGCATTTGTAATAAATATATTTTGTAGCTGGGAAATTAATTTTGGGTTAGCTATGTAATGGCTGTATATATTATTGTTAATATGGTTTAACAGAACAAAATAATTATCCTCATTATATTTAATCAGAAGGTCAAGTTATGCAATGTTATTTAAATAGCTTAACTATCGAACTGTTTGGTTTGTCAAGTTATGAAGGTGATGACGTTGTGTGTGGAGTGTGACGATGATGAAGCTATTGGTGGACAGCTGGGACACCAGACCTTCTCAATTTCTCTACCAAAATTTGTCAAAGCGGCTGGAGGTAAGACTCTAATTCAACGCTCTTTCAAACTAAAGTAGTCCAATCTGGCTGCGTCTGTTGCATAGGATGTTGCCAAGGGCAATCTATGCTTCAACGCATGATGACGTTGTGATCTAGCTGCAGCCGCATCCACTAATTTGGAAACGGTCTTAGTCTCTCACTTTAGTCGCTATTCTCTTGGGCTGTATTCAAAATGGCGGCTACAACTACAGCTACGACTTTTGTAAAGGGTGTTGCTACGGACATCCTTTACTTCAACACCATGATGACGCCGGTCATCCAGCCATATCCGTAGTCGTAGCCGCCAATTCGGACACGGCCTTAGTCTCTTTCAAGCTTTCTTATCACTTTGACTGATGTAACATTTTGCGTTTCAGCCACTATAGCCATTTCCACGGCTAGTCTCCTTCACGAGGAGTTGCCATCCACGGTAGCAGATGACAAGGGCCAGGGAGAAGGATCTAAGACTACAAATACCATAGGAAGCCTCGTCTCTACTATATCACTGCGCAGATGGGATGGCGAGGCCGTAAGGCTCACTGACGATACGCCACTGGAACTGACTTTTTCAAACTTGGAGGTAACAATATTTACTTGGCATTCAAACATGTCTACCCAAAATGTCTATCATGGTGCACCCATCGAATTCCTATCACATTAAAAACAATGGTACGGAAATGGGGCTGTATTGGAAAATAGCCTGACGCCTGCTGTTGAATGGGAATGAATTAACATTACAAATGTAGCCTCCTGCTTTTCCTGAAGAAAAAGAAATCCCTGCAAAAACAAACAAGAAGTAACTTTACCTAGTAAACTTGCGGGTACAGAGCCGACACTCCACACAAAATAAACTTTACGCATGGTTCTACCAGCAAGTTAACTAGTCACAGTTATTTTTTATTTTCGACACCAAGCAAAGCTTCAAACGTCACTTAAAAACAAAGAAAAAAACACTCCAACACCCCAACAAAGACACACAACATTATTACCTGTAAAATTGCTACGGGTTGTTTGTTAATAATTGAAACTGAACACGTTTGTTAATGATGACCTACATATTAAGAGTTAGTTTAGTCTGAAATGCAAGTGGTTAAGCGTACAGCTGTACCAGCACTTACTTTCACTTCACTGATGATATTTTACCGCTTCTAGAAAAGAAGCAGGTCAACACGGGACGTGAGGTTGAACCAACAATTATCTACAAAATATCAGGGTAAAAATTTGTTTTCCATTTATCTGCAGCCAAAAAATCAAACAGCGAGTGCGTCATGTCGGTACTGGAAAGCAGATGGGTAAGTAACGATTTAATGCTGCCGCCTTCTTTAAAAGGTCCCTGTATGCATTAACGCTAATAAACAATGATGTCGATATTTCGAAAATGGCACCTGACTTTGATTCCTACTTTCTCTTCGGTAAAGGCCGTGTTAAGGCGAACCTGACTAGAAACAGGTTTCTGACGTAAAATTCATTGACCGGAACAATTTCCGAGAACCGAGCCGCATCACTGCCGCACAACCGAACTGCCGCTTCCAATGATTACAGTTACTGGTCGGGAACCATGGTAACATTAATTTGCAATGGTCGTGTATGTGGGTGTGGGGGGGCGTGGTAGGGGAAGATGCTCATAGTAATTTTTCTTATATTTTACTGCAGTATTGTAACATTTTAGAGGCTACTAGATTCCCTCTATTTTTGAATCCACGGCTTCGACTTTGATTCCAGCTTAGGCTTCGGTTCCGGCTTAGGCTTCGGTTCTGGCTTAGGCTTCGGTTCCGGCTTAGGCTTCGGTTCTTGCTTAGGCTTCGGTTCCTGCTTAGGCTTTGGTTCCGGCTTAGGCTTCGGTTCCGGCTAAGGCTTCGGTTTCGGCTTAGGCTTTGACTTTGGTTCCGGCTTAGGCTTCGGTTTCGGCTTAGGCTTTGACTTTGGTTCCGGCTTAGGCTTCGGTTCCGGCTTAGGCTTTGGTTCCGGCTTAGGCTTCGGTTCTGGCTTAGGCTTCGACTTTGGTTCCGGCTTAGGCTTTGGTTCCGTCTTCGACTTTGGTTTTGGCTTAGGCTTTTGGTTTAGGCTTAGGCTTCAGTTCCAGGTAGGCTCTGGCGTCTCAGGATTCTTTAGTTATTTAAAAAATCTGTATTTTTGCCACGGGGCCTCAAACTGTACAAAACCTTTCTCTATCCATCAATGGAGGTTCCTCATGATCCATCCAAACATATTCCACAACATAGGCCTATTGTAGAATTAATTAAATGCCCTATTAGTATTAATGAAGCATGAAAATATCTCAAATGGTTGTAATGTAAGAACGTGTCTTGCCTTTGTAAGGCCGTGTGCACATTGCGGCTGTGGCTACGGCTACGACTGTTGCTAAGGGTTTTGCTAATATCGTCCTTAACTTTAACGCATGATGACGCAGCGATCCAGCCGTAGCCGTAGCTGTCAATTCAGACACGGCCTTATTTCAAGTGGAGAGTTTCAACCATCAGTCACGTATTGCAATCTTCCATCGTGTGTCAATGTGTGTCTACTTATCGTTTGATGTACAGCTGAACTGGTTTTATGCGGTTCATGTATAATCAGAAGAGAGGTGGGGCGAGTGGGGTCTGGGGTGCGAGGTCTGTCTAATGTTGAGTTACACAAGATCCATTGTGTCATAAAAATACACCCGTGCATTGCGCAAGACCCGAAACCATACCTATTAAGCGTTTGATATGAAAACCACAACCTTTCTTTGATCCTCCCTAGCCATTATTAAAATTTAATGTTATCTTCTGTCGTCATCTGGTAAATGAGACATCCAAGGTCTGGAAAGTAAAGAACTGCATTTAATAACTTACTGGCGTCACAATATTTTGACATAAATTTGTTTGAGCAAGTATAGCGAATGTTAAAATGATTATAACTTGCAAAACGCGTGGGTTTTGATTAGTGTCAAAATCAGCGACACTGGTACAAGTTCTTTATGTGTTATTCACACTTCTTCTTTTTTACATTACTGCAATTAATCGTTTTTGTAGAATGACAACTCCAAAATTACACTAGAAGAGCAGTAAATTTTGTCTAATTTTAATAGATTGTTGGTGCGGGATAAGGGTCGCTTGGTATTTACCGACATTCTTTATGTTTTCATTACACAACATTTAAATGCAGAATCTATTGGATTTATCAGGTTTTAGTTTAGACTTTAGGTAAACCTTCAATAAATCGTTCATTGTTTGTCTGTTTATTGGGCTGTGGGGTGTTTGTTCGTCTGTTTGTTTTTGAACAGGCTTTTATTTCTTGATCTCGAAAGCATTATTATCGGTATGTTAAATTTCGCTCGACTAGACTGTGGTTTTAAATTCTTTCTATTTATTTTAAATATAGAATATTTAATTTAACCAACACTACCTACGTTCTGTTGTCTTTATTCTTCTAATTACACTGTGTAGACAGTGTAGAAAAAAACTAAAACAAACACTTTAACTAAACTACAATACAAATGTTCAAATCATCTTATCAAATTATTTTATGAGTTTATGAGGTTTACAAAAAGTCCGGAAAAAGCGTAATGCGTTATCATCATAACGTTATATAAATATGTACATTGCAACTTCAATGTGAGAAATAAATGAAGTGTACACTTCGTGCTTGAGTCACCACGTGCGGCTATAGGACTGTTTAATTTACAGCCACTATCATTTATTTACATTTTCCACTTGGCGGGAATTGTGTTTCGATTTCTTCCCTTGTGTTTACAATACTGTACAAATATTGGTGCGCACCATTGAGAATTGCAAAACGTGGCGGAAAGCGAAATATACTCTAATAGGATTGGATTTGAAAACGCCGACCGAAATGACCAGACAGGTAGATTTTTTGAAAGACATTCATTTATTGGAATGGGATTATCGGTGGTGTTGGGTAAGTCGGAAGGTGGTGCATTCTGCTCTACCAGCCAGGCGTCTATAGTGGATGAAACAAACGCTTACACCCTTAATACGGACTGTGAAGGGGGTAACCCTGTTTCAGCCAACAGTGTTACTCCTTCACAGTCTGTAAGGATGTAGGCATGGCAATGTGCCCGTGGTGACAGTTGATTAGGGTCGACAGCCATCACAGCAATTAGTATAACGTAAATACAATAACACCCGAACAAGTTATGCGGAGAACAATTTTCCTCCAAAAACAAAATGTGACGCGAGAAAAATCTTCCCAACACTCGTTTTTTCTCTTGATATGGC
>CM021541.1:6849531-6860089 GCA_010994315.2 Pisaster ochraceus | reverse complement strand
TAGAAACACCCGTATTAAGCGCCTTATAAATGTTGTGTATTATTATTATTATTCCTTTATCAATTTATTGTTGAACCATGGAGATTTTCTTCCTCCATGATATAAATTAAGACTACTTATTAACATAAAATATTACTTGACAGTTATCTGGGCTGGCCTATCATGGGCCCCATATGGGCATGCTACTTGGGTATCATACGTCAAACTGTGATTTCGTCTGATACCGCCTTCTCAATAAACCTCTTCCAGCCCATGTTAATAATATACCGTATAGGGACAGACTTTCCGGGGACAGATTTCCCAATAACACCGGCAGGCAATGTTCACGGGCAAGTTTTAAAGTTCCGCAGGTTTCAACTTTATTATACAACTGTTGCTGTTCCGTGACGTCACAGGCCCAATGTCATGATGTTAACCTGGGCCCAATTTCATATAGACAGTAAGCACAAAAACTTGCTAAGCACAGGAAAAACTTGCTTAGCAGAAACAGGTTACCAACCAACATTCCTTGAAGTTTACATTGTTTCCACTGGTACCCCGCTCATTTCTTGCTAAGTAAAGAAATTTGCTAAGCAGAATTTTCTGCTTAACAGCTATATGAAATTGAGCCCTGACCTCCTTGGTTTTTTTTAGAATATTTTGCGCTTGGCGTTCATCGCGGATAATTTGTTCCTTTTCTCCTTTCTCGGATTTGCAAAATTCTTCCGTGTTGATCACCTTTTAAGGTTTTAATTGGAAAATAAAAGCTACTTAACTGGCTTGAACCCCTGCTGATATTGCCATAGTGATTTTTGGTGACACTCCACTTTGCTAAGCAGTTGAGATTGATACAGTTACAATATGAATCTTAACTCATTGTAAATTCTTCCCCCAGCTGAGCCTAAAACTATGGTGTTACACTGATTATTTTGGACAACACCGACGCGTGTTTCATAGGAATTACACCCTAACGTTGAATTGATTTCCCTTCCTCCATTCTTCCTCCATTGTTTGTTTCAATAGCAAACCTCCATTAATATGTCATCATAGCAAACCAGACCCTTGTTAAAAACCCATGTAAAGTAAACTGCCTAATAAAAGAGTGTCAAAGGCGCACCAATCTAGGTTTTCTTTTGAAAGTTAATCGAAAGTTTTGGCGGCATTGAATTAAAATAGTTAGGACCCACACAACGTATTGACAAGGGTACACCCATCCAAGTTTTCTATTGCATTATTAATCAATTCAAAGTTTTGTTGGCACCTGCAAATTGTTTAATGTACTGTATACTGCATAGCACTACATGTGGGAAGCATGCCTCTGCACAACGGATGGATGTTCATGTCACCATGATCGACGCCCTCTTACGGAAATACGCTTATTTCATTGGTTTGGTTTGGGGGACCCTCTGCCACATATCGGGCATGGCAGAGAAGGAAATGGCCCAACCGTCCTCATAAGACAGAGAAAAGGTACAAATAAAAAAATATCAAATTATTTTTGTCAACGGAAATTTTCGCAATGTTTTGTTGCTGCTGCTGCTGTTGCTGTTGCTGTTAATGTTGTTGTTTGTTGTTGTTTGTTGTTGTTTGTTGTTGTTTGTTGTTGTTTGTTGTTGTTGTTGAAGTTGTTGTTGTTGTTGTTGATGTTGTTGTTGTTTGTTTCTTGGGTGTTGGGGTGTTTGTTTGTTTGTTGGGGTGTTGGGGTGTTTGTTTGTTTGTGTTTTTGCTTGTTTGGTTGCTTTTTCTTTTCTTTTCTTTTCCTCCCAAGTTATGCTAGGAAACATATCATGTACTCACGTAACTCTGTTAGTACTCGCAGCCCCTGAGCATGCAGAATGTTGTCAGCCTCGTTCGTATATAGACCAATCAATATAGGGAACAAATCGATGAATGCTGGTGGAGCAATGACAGAGACCACGGAAGAAGGCGAAACATGCATTAGCTATTAATGAACTTGATTGGCAATCAGTTGGTAGCTCAATGTCACCCTATGGAGGCTAAAGTCGTAAAGTTGACTTCTACACTCAAGTGCACACACTGCATGACCAACTCATAAAAAAAGATCTGAATTCTGAATAGATCAAACACGGTTCAATAAACATATCGGGCAAACACGGATCCAAAACGTGATGGACACATAATCTCCAAGCAGTGCCTTACACCGGGCCACTGTTAAAGATCAAACTGCGCCAAAAATAGCAAAATATGCAAAAAGTGATTGTTCAAAATACTTCCAGGCTATTTTTGTTTGCTTTGGCGATAGAGTTCAGAACTGTGAGTGGTGATACATTAAGGCGTGGTTCAGGGTATCTGACATTCAGTGCGTAGCTATAGCAAAGCTCGATGTGACGCGTTCGTGGTTTTCTTGAGCGTTTCCGTTAAAAACGTCCAGGGCCCAACATGGCTCTGCTTACCGTAAGCAAAGAATCGGTGCTTACGGAAGCAGGGAATTCTTTGCTTACGTCAAGCGTATTTCACAGGTTAGCAGATAATTTTTTCGCTTACAAAAAACGCAGAAATTCGGCGCATGCACAGTAAGCGGAGAATGGTGATCGCAAGCGCAGAATTCGGCGGTAAAGCAGAGCCATGAAATTGGGCCCAGCTGGTGCCCCACAGAAGAGCACAGACTCAATGCACGTGGTAAAATAGTTGACCAGGGGCACGACAAGGTACCAATTGGGGGGGGGGGGTCACGTGCCCCCTTGTCCTTATGCCACTGGTCCAAGGTCAGTAGACAGAGTCCTTGTGAACGTGAAAAACACAAGGCCCTCCTTACCTCACGTTAGATGATGTAAATTATATTATTCACATTAAATTGATCAAGTTGAATTCGAAACATGACGTCATTGGATATAGTAAAACAACAATTGGGTCTGTACATTCCAAACAGAACTTTTTGTGCCGAGACAAGATGTCAAATAATGTTTGAAATGTTACTTCGTCTTCATAATAGACGTATTTTTAACAATATAAAACAATTTATGGAAAGGTATCAAACACAGTAGGCCCCTTATGCACCGTTTTCGTGAGGTTACTGAAACATTGTCCACTTTCACTTAGATTATTTTTTATTATAAAACCGAATTGACCGTTGAATGCAAAAAATAGTTAATGGCCTGTCGTTTCGACCCTTATACGGATGAGCCAATAACATTTTTTTGCAAAAACTACATAAATTTAGTTTCCATTGGCGCATTTAAAGTAGAAATAGACCTATACATTTATACAAACAAAGAGGCTAATTCATCAACAATATTACACAGATTAAAAAAGAAACAAATATAACGCCTATACACTCAAATAAAGCAATTATTTACTTAATGAAGTTTTACAAAGTTTTACAATGGACGAGAAAACCCGCAATGGGCAAACATACCCTTTGGAAGAAGGGCATCAGTGCCTCTGTATCTTAAAGTAAAATCTTTACGAGGGTCGCAAAGTCTGATACAGAATCTATTTTAAAAACAGAGCAATCAAAAGGGGGACAGGTTGGTCCAGATAAAATAATGTACTTTAGATATTGAACGTTCCAAAAAGATCTTGTCATAATTTTGGCAATGTGAGGCCTACAGAGTGCTGGGGGCCGCACTCAAAACCTGCCCCTATTTTATTTATTTATTTATTTTTTTTAAACTTTAAACCACACACACTGACATCTTTAGTACAGATTGATACGTAAAATTGTCCTATCAACTATGAACTATTTCAACTTTCGAAGGAAACACAGAGACAGTCGCCTAAACCCTGAAACAATTTACTGTAGGATTATGGCATCATAGGCCTATACACGTAAGATGACGACATCAAAGCGAGTTTTGGAGAGTCAACTTTTCGTATAGTGTCCGTTTTATGCTGCGGCCCGATGCGGCTGGTAGCCGTGTCTCCCCGTTAACGAACGGGTTTCACTCACCGATCTCTATTATACTGTCGGTATAATAGAGATCCGAGTGGTTCCACTGATCTCTATCAGTGACGGGTTCTACCAGCCTCGTGCCCAGTGGTGTACGATCTTACCGTGCCATTTTTCTTCTTCTTCATATTCCCAGAATGCCTCGCTCGATCGTTACCCCTGGAAGTGTGACTTTAAAATATCGATATTTATTGGATATATTCCCAGGGGTGATCAATCTCACTGCGCCATTTTTCCCAGCATGTCTTGCTCGCTCACAACCCCTGGAATTGGTTCAACGAGTAAATTTGGGTGCGAGAAACTTTGCTCCAGAGCACCAAACTTCATATTACGTATTTTTTGGCAAAATGCAAACGCGCGTTTGCATTTTTCGAACCCTCATACGTGTCCTAGCCAATATAATAGAGATCAATGGTGCTGCCGGTCTACGGTACGGTATTATTATGTCTGTGGAGGTAACCAACTTGCCGTGAGAATAAATATCGCCCTCTTTTGACAATTAATATTCATAGAATGGATGAGGGCTCACTTTAAAAAAATGTTTGAAGAGGTGTTGTTATAAACTCATTCAAAACAATGCGGTTTGTGTGCGGATGGTGTCTAACTTTTAGTCTAGACTTTGAAAACATTGCCTCAGACCACATTTTGTTTGCCCTTTGAGATACTCTTCTTTTATGTTACTAAAATAATAAAGTATTTAACAAGTTATGTTTTCTCTCTTTAAATCGATGTCTGTATTAAGATTGCCAACAAATCAGAGCGATCTATCACTTTTACTCATAGGGCGCCCTCGGCATATTTTGGTTCTACCCTTGTCCATTTTTACTTTCTACATTTTGTTATGATAAAGCTTAACAGGTGTATACCCTGTCATTGACAATTGCAACAAATTTATGGGTTGTGATGGACAACTTCAATCCTTCTTGAGCGTAAAGCTACCCCTAGTTAGGCTTTTACATGCCCTATTTGCTTTTGACTGGATTATAATATTATATAAAGAATCATCATCAGTGAAATAAAATACAAGACAGGCGATTTGTAGGCCCCTCAGTCAAAAGAACTTTCATAGAGGCCACCCCCCCTTAGATGCAAAACAATCAACCACGAACGGCTAGGCCGCTTCCCTGCACACACGCATGCAACTCACAAGAGACGTCTAGCTAGACTTTCACACTGTATTATGTGTAGATATAGACTGGCCACGTCTACATCGTCTTTGAAAGTTGCTCCCGGGCTATAATCTGTTGCGGCGGGGTCCCACATATTGAGGAGAAAATTCAACCTTTGGGAATCTTTTCACTCGGAGAAGAGTTAAAAGCAGAGCTGAGATGGCGAAGCAGATGCAAACCACGGCAGCTATGGCTGTTGTCAAGCTACTTTTGACAATTTTCAACTTGATTTTTTGGGTGAGTTTTGACAAACTGTGTAGTGACGTCTGTGCCGTGTCTGCTGTGTGTGTACACACGTTACAGTCCACCGTATTGGGATTTTTTATGGGTGACTAGTGACAACATGTAGTGACTTAGGATTTTTTGACGGGCATGGCGCGGTGTCAGAGTAGGCACAGCCCCTGTGGAAAATTTTCCGATTTTATAGTGTAGGGACTACTAACTATTTACTAAATAATACGGTGCTTTCTGGAGAGATATTTTCATTTAAAAGCTGCAGTAATAGTTTGTTACAGTCCTCCCATGCCTGTACCTCCTTTATTGTGTACAAATAATTGGTAGTTGAGTAGCCTATATTAATATTTGTTTCCGTTTTTTATGATGTGCAATTTTGACAACTGATAAACAAAAAGTGATCAATTTTTCGGTGAAAACTATTTTGAGTATGAATTCAACTGTACAACAGGTATTGAGCATTGATTCCTTGATTATAATGATTTGATGTTTGCATAGTCTAGACTCTGTCGGGCACTGAATGGTCAAAAAGGCTAACGGTAACACTTTTTGCAGTTTGCAAATTTAGTTTTGGTGTGTTTTTTTTTATAAAGGAAAAGAAAATCAATGTATATACGAAGTTTTGATGTCAGCAGGAACTAACTAAAATTTTGAGCAGTGTGCTTCATCAAAATAAAAGAAGTTGTATATAAAAGTTTAAAAATAAGTAAAAAACATGGCCCATTAATATTTATAATTTCAGTATTAAATATAATTTCAATATGTCACTGTTAAAAGATGTGTCATAAAATTACCAAAAAGTCATTCCTTGTTGCTTTGAAATCATTTCATGAGTCTAGATAAGATGCACTCTATATTTATTGTTCACTTTTTCTCGGGCATTGTGTCTGATTGATATGAATTTTGTAGTCCACAAATATTTAGGAAAAATTACTGTGTCTGACCACCTTTTAAGTTCGCTTACGTGCATTTATCACTTGTCTGATAAATGTTGAAAGTTCATGACATGTAGAACATGTATGTAGTTTAGTCTGTAGTACAGTAGTAGTAGTAGTACATTGTAAATTGGTGTTTTTGAAGCCAAGGACGTTGCATGAACATTTGCTGATTGGAAATGATAATACCATACCTTATATTATTATGTTCTTCACTTCCTTCCTTTTAAGTGATAGTGTTTGGGTCACCAGTTTGGGTCACCAGTTTGCAGCTATTGTCTCCGAGAGGTCAAATTAGAGATTCTCAATGGCACAGGCTCAAAACACAATCATCCCCCCCCAACACACAAACACACACCCACCCACACACAAACACCCATCCTGTCTCTCTCTACAATTACAAAATATTGTCAAACAAACCCAACAGAAAGCTTTTTGTTGTTCTGGCAACGCTAATTACCTTTTTGTCATCAGCCAGTGAGAGTGAAATGCAATTAGCTTTTTTACACTTTGTCGTTGTCAGTGAGAGTGACTGCATATAGGAAAATTATTTAAAATTAAAGCTGGAGACATTTTAGTTTACACCTGTATACATCTGATTTCTAACTTCAGACCTAGTTTTTTCATCTAATCTTCAATTTCCAAATATTAATTCAGAAATTTTATGCTTACTTTACTTTTTTGTACAGAAAAATATAGTGTTGAGTGGTGAAATACACACACACTTGTTTAGTAAAATATGATAATTATGAAAAATTTTCAATGCAGTAGTTTACACGCTAATTGTATACAAAATTGTATCTGAAAATAGTTTGAAAAAGTCACGATAACCTGTACATGTGGTAATTGTAAATAAAATAATGTCTCAGTCAATTGACTTAAAATTTGTGAGGCCTACATGTAAATCAAGCAGAATTAATTGAATGTCCAGAACATTACACAGTGCATGCAATTATTTTGAACCAACATCAAACTCTATAATAACCAGGCCTGGAATTTTGTCTTTCAAAGGGCAAGGTTGTTTTCATTTTGCCCAGGGCACTTCCATTGGGCAATCTTAAAGTCTGTAAAACTTTCGAAGGGGTATCATTAAAGGACAAGAGCAGGGGCAAAAGAGGCCATGGCTGTATAACATGCCTGAATAACGTAGAAAACAAGTTTTGTATAGTACAACGTACACGTTGTACTCATTTCATTGAAGCCAAATCAACACATTACATTAATGTGTTTTTGTGGTCTCCATTTAGCGAGGTTCCGCTTTACTTGCTAACATTAGACCTAAAGGAAGTTGGCTGACGTATTTTTCCCTGGCAGCCAATCCGATCTTGTTATTCACCTTCGTGCTCAGTAATAATGTAACACCCAATGCTTTAAAGGAAGCATACATCAAAAAAGGGAAGTTGGTATTAAAAAGTTGTTATTAATCCTCTTGCGGTGTTTAAAAAAAACTTTACTTGATGACGTTTCATGTTTTTGCAAACTGAACAAATTAAAGGAAGATGTGTGTGTCTTTTGGTGGGAAAAGAGGGAGGTTTTATTTTTGTAAACAGCGTGACTTCCAGTTTTTGGTTTTAAAACAGAGAACAACATTTTAATCTAAAAGGGTTGAACGATTATAAAGTTCAGACATGTACCAGTGCCAATCCTCAAAAATGTTTTTGTTTTGTCTGGAGAAAATAGCATTTGAAAATCTACTTAATTATTTACTGTTGCTTATTTTGATTGTCTCGATTGAAACACATGTAAGCGCAACATGAATCTGTATTCACAAAATCCTTGACAAAACATAAACTGCAAGCCCATTTTCATAGAGCTTTTCGGTATTCTGAAAATATGTCCATGTCAGGTGCGGTATTAAAAAAACCAAAAAGTTTTGAGCTTCTGTACAGTAATTGTTTTCATTTGAGAATATCGTTGCCACAATGAAACCCTGACTTGACAAAGGAAAGACAACAAAAGTTCTCATACTAAGACTTATCTTCCATTGAGCTGAATACAATGATTTAAACAATGGTGGCAGCGTGTCCATTCTTGTATGCCACATTTGTATTTAACTAAAGGACAAAGGTCTAAAATTGGGGATTACACAATAACCCATTTAAAAAAGGGGTATTATGAGTATGACTTCCAGTACCTTCTTTCCCTCTTTGTATGCGAAAAAACAAATTTTGACAGTATTAATGCTGTTTCAAAACGAAATTAATACTGTATGATGCAAAAACTTTCGCATGATACATGTTTACCACATACAAGGCAGTGCACAAAATACATCAATACATGTACTCATTGTATTGTAACATGCACAACTGTTTGTGTATGGCTGATACATGTAGATGTGAGATGTAATCGGGATCCAGACAATATTTCATTTAGTTTTGACTAAACTACCTCTTATCATTAAAGCAGATTACTGTGTGTGTTATAAAAAGCCTACACGAACATGTACATGTATAACTTTCTTCAATCTATTGAAGTAGCTTTTTAAAGTTTAAATCTAAATGTTGGGGTCCAATCAGCCAAAAATCAGACCTAGCTTCTTTAAGATGTATGTTAAACAGTGTACATGTATGGCTAGCATCTCTGAACACAGTGGATTCAGAGTCTTGAGTGAAGAAGATGAAAACAGCATGATCTTAAAGAGCTGCCCTTCTCGCCTCATTTTCCATGCCATAAGATCTTGTCATATTTTTGTGACGTCAATGCTTACTTTCTCATCCATGGTCCATAAACACTTCATTATAAATTCATGTATATGTGTACATATTTTAATAAGCAACTACACATGTACATGTAGGGAAAGAGACAGTTGGGATGCTGAGCTGATGAACTAGCTGTCCTCCCCCACCCCGCCCTTCGTCATTTCCATCTACTTTTGCAGATGCAATCTTATTTATAAACACATTCCTCTACTTAACGATGTGTGGAAGCTATGTGGAAATATTATGAATATCACTTTACTTGTACAGTACATGACTCAATTTCTCCATGAGCCTGCCCACTCCCCCATTATCTGCCGAGCTGCAAGGCTTGAGCACGACATTTACAATATAAACAGATGAAAGGGAGTCGTTCAAAAACTGGCCAAACAAAAGGTGTTAAAAATGCACATGCATAACATTACATGTACCTCTTCTGCCTGAAATATATGGACTGAGAAATGCCAAGTTGTCATGCACTGCAATCATTACACAATAGGGGCCGTTGAGAATAATCAGTGGGTTAATTCCTTTTGTTTTTCTGTAGTTTTTTCAAAATTGTCTTGACTTACATGTACCCACTTACACAAATTTTGATTTTTAGATATTTTCTGATTATTCATTGTAAATGACAGACTGAACAGAAAACTTGTCACCTAGACACTCCTCTGGGCCCTGGCTAAGAGGCAAGTCCAAGAAAAGGCCCCCTTGTGGTCCCATCAGCCCATACAGTATGCAAAGTACAAATTCTTGTGAGTATTCTTTTGGCAGATGGCGACCATCACTTCAATCAATGACTACCTGAATTGCTTTTCAAAGGGTTGAACTTTCTGAGTCCCATACTTAACTGCGCAAATTCTTATGCCACACATTTATTATCACTCACATTTGTACATGTAATACATGTAGGTTACTCAATAGTAAAATACTGGACCCAACTGCTAGTTATATCCCCATCCACGCTTTAAATGTATTTGAGTGGATCGTGTCAAAGCCTCATTGCTGATGGATTGCAGTGATGTAGGTCTTCAGAGAGAATGAATATGTG
The DNA here is from genome assembly GCA_010994315.2 of Pisaster ochraceus. Taxonomy (NCBI): domain Eukaryota; kingdom Metazoa; phylum Echinodermata; class Asteroidea; order Forcipulatida; family Asteriidae; genus Pisaster; species Pisaster ochraceus. The sequence continues at coordinate 6,850,118 of CM021541.1, read as the reverse complement.
TGGAACTTTTCAGGGCATTTTAATTGCCCTTAATGTGCACCCTTCCGTTTGATTACGTTTTCACTTCAGAAGAGTTGCAATGATATGATGCAAGACTCAATAAATAACATATTGTCATTGCTTTGTTAAAGGGAAGGTGTACCTCCAAAATGTCCATAAAAACTTACTTGGTAAGAAGCACTGCAGCTGTTGACAATTTATAACATTTTGGGAAATAATTCCCTCCTACGGCCTATGTATAGAATGTGGGTTTCAATCTACATATAAAACATTTCTGCATGAAACATTTCTCAGATTGTGTACTCCAATATTCTTCCTGTCTGATGGACATAACCGCTCCAGATTTTTGGCGAAATCTCAAAAATGCTAGATCGCCCTTTGAACTGAAATTTTCACAGGTTAGTTGTATTCTACATTTAGGATTAAAATAATCGAAGGTTCCAAAAACCAAAGGTACATTATACCTTTGCCTGAAAAGACAGGTTGGTGTAGTTGGTGATATTTTCAGTACATTTGTTTTGTGAATGGTGATTGCTTGATGTTGTAATGTTCATTGTGTACAGGATGAATCATAAAACCATGGGGAA
>CM021541.1:6822423-6840788 GCA_010994315.2 Pisaster ochraceus | reverse complement strand
AAGAAGCTCTTGTAGTTGAAAAATAATCCCTGAAAAGAAACTTCTGTTGGAGGTGGTGTTTGTCTCATCTAGGAAGCTTGGACGCCATCTGCTCAATTTTTCCATGAGGAGCTAGCCATTTTCTTGTTTGTTTTGATGTTTTGCTACTTTTAACAAATTATTTGTATTAACTATAAACAATTACAATTTTAGGCCTATTGTTAACAAATTGCTACATGTATGGGTATTTATATTTTCAAGAGTTTTGTATAAATAGTTAAAAAAAAAAGATTTCATTTCATAGATACATGTATATTGTCTTTGTTCAGGTTGTTTTCTCGTTTTTGATACGCGTGAGACTTGCAGAGTCTGGTGCGGATTTTTTCTAGTGTGGGTTTTTCTAGTGCTGTGGAAGATGTTCTTTAAGGAGATCTACTGCGGTTTCCTTGTTTTAATATGCTGTACAGCTGTTGTCAATGGTTCTCATCTTCTCCCAATGTCTACACAGAATGAATTCCAATAAGCTAGCTTCTATTGTACGCTGTACATGTAATGTTGTCTCACTTTGTTTATTTTACCCTCGTCATCAATGCCGCAGAATCCTAAGATGACCTTTTACTCAGAGGAGCAGGCTGATTATCCTAGTCCTTGTTTTCTTCAAGGGGTATTCACATGGATTTCTCCATGACTAAGGAGGAGTAAGCCACAGGTCTCACTCTGTGTTGTTGGTTAATAATACTAATACTACTACTAATAATAATATTAATAATAATAATAATAGTAATGAAAATGCCATATAATAATAAAGCCATAGTCCTGATCCAGCTCTATAGGATGTATATTAGACTGCATAAAGGAAACATCATAATAATAATAATAATGATAATATCTAGAGGAAACATCTAGAGGAAACATCTAGAAAAGGAAACATCTAGAGGAAACTTCTTGGGGAAACATCTAGAGGAAATGGGGACAAATGTGAGGGTAGATCTATTACAGAAGGCGGCGCTTTTGGGAACAGCGAGGATTCTGAGAAAGACCCTTGAGATCTACAAGTAAGGCTACGGGACGAATGTAGCCCGACTTAAGGAGTTACCTGGTTACTGGCATAAAGGAAAATGTGATCTTTCTTTTGCATGCTGTGATAGAATGAAATAATAATGAAAACTTATAAAGCGCACAAATCCACAAAAGTGCTCATGGCGCTAATACAAACATTAACATACAGTGTACAGTGTGTACAATAGTCAAAATTAGACATAAGCCTATAAGCTTAGAAGAAATCCAGAATACATTACATGGAGTTAAGAAATGCAAATTAAAATACAGGTAAACAAACTAACAAATCATTTACTCAAATACTTGATTGAAAAGATGAGTTTTTAGTGTTTTTTTTAAATAGGGTTAAAACCCTGGAGGAATATCCTGAGATGCCCTTCAAACCAACCTGCCCTCAACACTCACTGCTCTTCATTTTCCTGGTTTTCTCCCATGAATTCTCAATGGGTACACTTGGGTAATGCCCATTAAAAAAACCCACAACTCCGTTCTCACTGAGTGAGAATTTGTTATCACCTTGGAGGAATCTGAAGATGTCCTTAATAAGACAACCCGCAGCATCTTCCTCCCCCATGCTAGATTATTTTCATCCTTTCTTCTCTCATGAATATGCCCAAGGAGTCTTGACACGTTTTTTAAAGGGGTGGGGGTATTTCGTATTCATTTACAGATGTGAAGCATGTGTAACATGTACAATGTACAAATGATGTACAATGTATTATCTAAAGTCATACTGGTGCCACTGTCAAACCTTTTGGGTTTAAATGCATTGTTTAATGCTGGGGCTTGCTATCAATTCTTTTTGGGGCACCAGCTATACAGACTATTCCAGACTTTGAGGCATGTATCTTTTCAATTTATCATTGATGTGTTCATAAGCTGTTACTTGAGGCTGATTACGAGTCACGAGTCTTATGAAAGGCTAAGTAAGGTGACCAAATTAAAAACGGGGTGTCCAAAATATTGTTTAGTCCGTGTCCGAGTCAGAGACTGAGTCTGCATCTGCATTACAAGTCCGAGTCTTCAGAATATTGACTTGAGTCAGACTCGAGAGTCGCATCCGATTCATTATAACACTAAAGGATAAAGTACATGTAGGGTGTTCACATTCAAAACACAATATCCAAAAGATGGTGGAGTCATAGTCGGAGTCAGAGTCATCCAAATTGTGACTCGAGTCGTACTTGAGTCTTGAGTCACGAGTCATATAACACTGTACATGGAAAGATAAAGGCGTCCGAAATAGGGTGTCGGAAAGATACTCAGACACCTGTCTGATGCATGTACATGTACCATGGTCAAACCTTGTATTAAGTGGACAGGAGGACCTGGGTCTATGACATGTACAATGTATGTATGTTGGTTGGTATACACATTCAAACCGTGAACCTATAACAATAGGTCCACGGTTGCTATCACAAAGGGTTGAACAAAGGAGGGTCCACGATGTTTACACACGTGTGTTTGTGTGTGTACTGTTATGTGAAGAATTTGGCTCAAAATTTCAGGAAAGGGAAATTGTCTGCCCATCTTCCATCACCTCCTTTAATGCAACCTGCCGCATCCTTCATTACTCACTGCAATCTCCATGAGCCATGACTCCCCCAGGGGGCAGAGTGTCGTCTATTGTCTCTTGTGCTGTTAAATTGTTATTAATACTGATTAGACTAATGCAATGGGGCGGTAAGCTCTGCTCTTGCCCAATTAATGCAGTGTAGAATTAAGGACCTTGGTTGAGTGTTAACAAGCGTGCGTCATTCAATAAGTGGGGGAGTTTCAAAACTCTCTCAGTTAAAAAAAGAAACAAAATGATTAACACGTTTGCCACAGTTTCTACTGGTACTACACATATTGCACCTTGTATGTGGCACTATACAATGCATTACAAGCTGATGTACAGGTCACATGTTTGAAGGTGTTACAATCATCATTGTGGAGCTTGTGAATAACGAGTTACATTTATAGAAAAAAAAATTGAATGTCCTCTCATCCTTCTCACCTATCCTTTTGCTAATATACATTTATATGTAATTGAAGATTAAAATGGTTATATATTTGTTTTTATATAGTGATTTGCATCCAACATTTATGTACACCTACATACATGTATAGGTACATGTTCACTGTAGGTTTGATGGAAAACAAAATTATTTTCTTACACCATGTTAAAAAGAATTGTTTGAAATTGCAGTCTTTTGTTTAAAAGTAAACAAAAACCTTATTGACATCTACAATACATGTAAAGTTTGTAGGTAAAAGTTGGTTAAATCTACTATGCACAAGACAATTTTGCTTACCTTCTTTTATAATAGGTGTACATGTTATTGCATCAGGGATAACAAATATCAATTTGGCTTTATCATATAGTATTAGAAAAAATGTAATCTGTGAAATTATCAATCTATACTTTGTCATGGTGTTGTTTGTGACTGATTTATTTCAATTGTTTTCCTCAATTTTTGCATGTTTGCCCTTTTCCAGACCTGTTTGACCAACAGAGATAGCAGTAAGTTGTGCATGTGTAGCAGTCAAGACATCTGCTTTAGAATGTGGACGGTTGTGGGTTCGAATGCCACCCTGTAGGTGCCTCTAGACAAAAGACACCACTCAGAAAGCACTGAGTAGACAGTGCTCAGCGATGTTAAAGGGACAGAAAAATGTACTTTTATTATTGCCCCTGATTCAATAACTTCGTCAGCTAAATTGAAAGATTTTGTTTCTCTCTTCCCTGCAGCTTGTCGGTCTGTCTCTTCTAGCCGTCGGCATTTGGGGTATATTTGAACTCAAATACTACCTAGAGCTTTCCCATACGGACTACTCCAATGTGGAATATGTATTGATTGGAACAGGTAGCTTCATGATTGCCGCCGGAATCATCGGATGCTGTGCTACAGTCAAGAATATCGCCTGGCTTCTCCAACTCGTGAGTCAAATTATCATAATCGGGGCATGGCGAGGGACACCGTCCTCTTCCCCCTCCTTTCACCCAAAATGCGTAAAGGTCAACTTCACACACCTGTGTTTACATCGATTAAATTGCTCGGATCTGGTTTGATAGAAGTTCAAATTATACTACTGTAAAAGAGGGTGCGCACCGTGGGATATTACACAAAAGAAAATATGACAAATGATAGCTTACATTTTTTTGAAATGCTTTGTAATTACAGTACAAATAATGGCTCAAAAGGTTTGTTGAGTTGCCCTCAAGAAATAGGCCCCAATTTATAATGTAAATGCAATGCTCTCATCTTTCAGAAAACTTGTGTCTTTTAAAAGTCCTTTTGTAGGCCCTAACTGATGGTTTGTATTGCTTAAATGTAAACCGTTCATTGTCAAGGCCGTTTGAATTTTCACAAGATGTGAGGATACTTGTGTTTTAATCTAATTGAGTCAAATCGAATCTGATCTAATCTAATTTAATCTGATCCAATGTAAACTGGTGCTTCTCAAGGAAATCATGGAACAGTTGAACAGTTGAACAGTGCGAAATGTTAGCTTCTCTTGTCGTGATGGGTTATTAACCGTCATGTCTTTAGGATGTACTAAAAAAAAAACTTGATCCAAGTTTCCTTCCAAAACACACTGCTGTAAAATATTTCAATAATTAATTGCTACAAAAAATAACTAACTGTTGCCAACTTTCTCGAAACACCTGTGAATTTCATGTAATACCAATTTGTAAACTGACCATTAGTTATTTTTTACTATCATTGTTTACAGTATGGGGTCATGGTCTTTGTCATCTTTATTGCCCTTCTAGCTGCAGGTATCTCTGGATTTGTTTACCGAGGACCTGTAAGTAACAAGTTTTAATGAATTAAAGTGCTGCTCATTTACAATACATCGTCATTGTGCAGTAACATCTACCACTGGACTATTCTGTCAGATCTTGTACTTTTGGTTTCTTGTACTTTGAGGGCAAGGCAGGTTTTCCTTAGCTCAGGGCAGCTTCAAAAGGTTGGGGTGAATTTCTAATGGAACATTTCAAAGAGCACTGGCAGGTTGAGGTAGTTGACCAGGGGCATGGTGCGTCTGGCCCTGTTACCATGAAGTGACATGAATGCACCCTTGTACTAAAATGCCAGTAAGAATTAACATTGTGGAACACACAGCAGACAAACAAATACAGGGGTACATGTACTAAGCAAATGATAGTACTCATCCATTGAAAATAGTTATGAGTATGAACATTTTGAAAGAAAACAAGTTTTTTGAACGATACATGCTATCAAAACTATTGACGCAGAACTGATTGTTTGACAAGAGAAACATTTCAGCAAGTTTCAATGTTATTCAAAGATTTGATAAAAAACAGTTACATGTATGTTGGGTATGAGCAGTTTGAAAGAAAACAAGGTTTTGAACGATTGTATACATCAAACTATGGACACAGAGTATGTTGTTTGACGAGAAAAGTTTCATCTAGTTTCAATGTTATTCAAAGGTAAAAACACTCCCCATGGTGTACCCAAATCTTACGCATTTTCAAAATATTTGTATTTTCCATATGTTGTGTCCTTTCTTCTCCAAAATGATATATCTACTTCTGTTTAATTCCATCGGTCAGACTTGTTTCATCTCATCTCAGGTTGTGTTTCGTCTTTGCCAATAATTAAAAAGACTCTTGCCACCGTATGACGTCCTTCAGTAGTCTGCTCGCTCAACCCTGAAAGCTCAGGATCTTATTTCCTCATTGCACTGTCATGACTGTTCCAGATGGTGACGGAGGACCATACTTTACTGTTAACCATTACCATCTATAGTCATTCAGTTTTCAACCCATACATTTCAATGCAGTTGATTTGGTTTACCAGGTGGTTTAACCGTTTGAAGTGACCCGCTTCCACAATTTAGTTGATAATGAATGACCGAGAGAAAAATCTGATACATTGGGGGAGACATTTTTTTTGATATTGCTTAAAATGTTTTTTCTGCTTCTTAAAAAGAAGTGACAATTATAAATTTGATTTTTGAGTTCTAAAGTGTTCTTAAGAACTGTTTCAAGAATCCTATCATCATGAATGATGATCTTCCTACTTTGTTTTCTGATTTTTTTGCCCTTGGGGAAATCTGTTTTTTTTTTAAATAATAAGGCCTGAAAAGTCTATTAATGCCTACCATGTGTGCATGTACATGTACATGTAGGTTAGCCATTATATACATGTACTCAATAAAATGTTCCTACTTTTTTTAAGGAACAAATATCAGTCTGCATCATACTTTTGATGGTTGCCACTTTCTGCTTAGCAAGGTTTCTGTTTCTGTTCCTAGCAGATTTTTATGCTTTCCAGATTTATAAAACCAGTCCCATATTTGACCAGGACCCATCTTCATAGAGCTGCTGAAGCACACAAGTAGCTTAGCACAACAAAAGTATGCTTACCAGACCATGTAAAACAACATGTCATGAGTGGCATACATGTAGGTGACTGGTATCCTACTCATTTTTGCTTAGCAGAAAAGGTTCAGCAGTATTGTTTGCTTAAACAGCTCTAAGAAAGTTGGCCCTGTTCAGATAAGAAAGCTACCATCCATCAAACTCTGTTCCAAGCCGAGGTATCAGAGAACACAATAACAATCTTTTGTTCTTTAAAGCTTGAAACAAAAGGCAGTGTTTGAATTTGCATTGGGATTAAGAATATTATTAAATGTTTTACCCTGTTACCAATGTGTGTTATGCACTGTATACTCAGCACTTTCCTGAGTCATGTGGAAACAGATCACCAGACATATTACTTGGATGGGATTCGAACCCTCAACCCATACCACAAGACCCACTGAGCTAGAGGCCAGTTTGAAAAACAGTGTTTACTCCTCGTTATTTCTTCATTTTCATATTGACATACAAAGTGTGTGCACATTTTTCTATTGTTCTACCTGTGCATTATTATCAGAAATTTTTGATCTGGTGAAACAGGTGGATAAAAACCCGCAAAACAAGCAAACATGAATTTAAAAAGAAGAAGATTAAACCTGTAGACTTGGAAGGGGGGGGGGGTAGAGGGGAAGATTAATAAAAGAGGAAGGGCTTTGTCCAATAATTTATGCACCCAGGAAACTCAAGGACAGAATCAGGAGTTTCAGCCAGACATAATAATATCTGCTGGCTGATTAAGTATGCACATTATTCGCTGTGGATTTCAAGCCATTCCTTAAAGTGCCTTGTTGTTCTTGAGTAATCAACAGTTTTTTTTATAAAGTTAGATTGACAAGGAAATCAAAATGCATTTGTGAAAATAAAATACCACAAAAAAGTTACACACAAAGTTCAAAAACTGTTATACGTTTCGATGGTTACATTCGTTATATTAAATACTGCTGTTCAGGTTGTTTTTGGTTGGTTTTTTTTTTCGACTCGTGATCTGTTGAAATTTGTCATTGACATGGCTGGTAGCAAGTTTTAACATGAAGTATTAAGTCTCAAATTTTATTCAGACAACCACGTTTATGACTACGCTTGTGTGTAAGGGTCGAGGATGTGACAGCCATGAAATTGCCTGCACTTTTTCTCCCTCAAATAGATCCTTATTACCAAGAAGAAAACTTTGTTTTTAATGTGACGGATCAAGAACCATTTTAGTTGAGTACATTTTCCGAGTGCAAGTATGAGTACTTTTGTCCCAGGACAAGTTCCAGTACTTTTTTTCCAGTAGACCTAGTAAAGTACAAAACATTTCTTCTGTGAGTTGAGAAAAAAACAAGACTTGAGATCGATTGTGTACTTAGGTATCAAGTACAATATGTACAACTGTGATCGGAAAATGGTTTTATAAGTCTCTCTCACTTTGTTTTCAGTTGCAAGAGGGATTCAAGAGAGGATTAGAGACACACATTGAGGATTATAAAGGATCATCCAAAGTACCGGATTCTTATGTAGATAAACTCCAAGAAAAGGTGAGTTATTGCCGAATGGAAAGGATGGCTGAGGTACATTCTGAGATCTTTCTTGTAATAAAACCAAGGGATCCTCAATGACTGACGTGTTGGCCTGAAGATACCTGTGTAGAGATGAGGAAGAAATGTCAGTTTTATGAAATGTGGGAGGGAAACCCCAAACGAGGAAACACATTGCAATCAGGTAGGGACTGACAACTCACTCCAGATGCAAGGTGCCGGTCTGGAAATATATGAAAAGCAACACAATCAGGTTGGGACTGAAAACCCAATCCACATGCAAAGTGCCAGTCTGGCATTGGAACCGAAGTCTAAGAGGTGAAAGACTGGGAGGAATGTACAAAACCAACCTGGTTGCCCCACTCAGCCAACATTGTACATTACATTATGTGCATCATTAAAAGGAAGGTACATTATACATCATTGGTGTTTTATTCACTCCCATCTTCTAATTTTCAATAAACACACTAGACGACCAAAAAACCCCAACATAAACTTCATCAAATGTGGTGGTTACCTTAACAGTGAAAACAACAGCAGTTCATGTTTTTGGCAGATTTTTAATATTCATTATCAGGCTTATTTTGGTTGCGGCAGTTGAAATAAGAAAAACCTGGGACATAGTTAAAGTGAAAGTGATTTAGAAGCCAATTTATGTGATACAAACAATCGGTACGTGCTGTGATTTTGGGAGTCTGCAAATGCTGTTTCCTCCAAAACATTTTATACATGTGGAAATATTTGTCTAATTGTAATTGGGATGAGCTTTTTATAATCAGTGAGTGTTCATATTGGAACATAATATATAAGTTTTGTTTCTGATAAAATACTTGATATTTAAGGCTTTTGGCAGTTTTGGGGAAAAAGTTAAAAGCTTTTAAGAGTTAATTTTGTTGTACACTATGTATTTTATGTTCATCCAAAAGAATTTTGTACCATTACTGGCTTTTCAGTTATCCTAAATTTAGGATTATTGAATAATGTTTATGTTTTGTTTGTCTTGTGGTTTGTTTGTTTAATTGTAGGCCTATGTGTTATGTTGTTTTGTTGTTGTTGTTTTTTTTTCTTGTTTTTTTTTAGAGGGGGGGGGGGCTTTCACATCAAGAGTAAAGGCATTGTATAACATGTGTTTTTAGAGCTTACTGAGGTCTAGAAAATTAACATAATAATATCAGGATCTGTAGAGAAAACACATGTGGGTATACTTACATTCATGTTCATCAAGCTTGGTTGTTCCATGGAGAAAGGTGGTTCAGTCAGTGTTTTTAACAAATGTATTTGGGAAAAAGACCATTTAAAAAAGATATGAACAGTATAAACTCCCTCCTGACCATACAACATTGTTGTTTTTTGCTCTGCCTTGGCACCATGGTTACATATGTGCCATCGAGTTATGGCTTAATGATAAACCGCCAAAGACGGTTATCAAATTCCCCCCCCCCCCCCCCCCCCGACAAGCACTCTTTAATACATGATAGAGTAAGGCTGGAGCGTATACGAGAGATTCATCCTTAACTCATGGTTTATAATCTAGCCACTTCATTGCCACTATATCAACAAGACTCCTTCTCCACAGACTGTATCACTCAGCCATGAATCCAACTGCTAGCCGACATCTAATTATCCCCTAATTCCCTTGTGGGCCCAGTTCCCAATAACTGTTGAGCTGAAAATGTTATGGAGCGAATTAAGTATAAACTCGCTATAAAGCAAAAATCAGTGGGGAGCCAGTCATACATTTGTTTACAAAAAGGACTGTATACATGTATTCTGAATTGAATTTGGACTGGTAACCTGTTTTTGCTTATCAAGGTTTTTTTTCAATACATGATACATGTAGTTAACCCTCTGTTTTGAGATTCTGTTTTGACATTCTGTTTTGACATTCTGTTTTGACATTCGCCTTCAAATTCTGATGTCACTTCCTCCCAAGGTCATGTTCACTACCTTGACAACGAGTCGGGCCCCTTCCATAACAACACATTCTGCTGCTCACTCAAAACAGAGCACAAACTTACACTTTTGAATGTCGCGATAGTTTCCAAATCCAGCTAAAATAACAGTAATGTGATAGTGAACTGCTTTACCACTTGTTGTACATTGTAACTATACTTGTGAAAGTCCTTGAGTGCAGTTATTTTCAGTTCTCGAAGGAGAAAAATGCAGATTTCAAAAGAGGAATTTCTTTTAAACATAAACATATCACAAATTCTGCAAATTGCGATCACAGTCACGGTTCCTTGCACTGGATAGCATGACCTATGGTTGCGGTGACCTGGGGATTATGTAAAGACTTTGTTTGATGGTGAAAAAGCAACCGGTGGTGATCCCATTGTTTGACCACTCAAGTGCAAAGCCCATTTTCTTACAAAACAACATGCCTGTGTTCAGAGGCTAATTTTACAAACTCTATTACCACCCTGATTATTTCATTCTAAAGCAAAATAAGAAAATTTAAACTTTCTTCCTTTTTAAATTGGCTTTCCAAATTAAACAAGGTACACGATAAGTGCTTGGTCTTAATTTCCTTTGTGTGATCTGAAAACTCAAACACTTTTTTGTACACTAGCATATAAAGTAGCTCTCCATAAGGTGTTTTGGCAATTTGGATCTTGTCACTTCACTCTGAAAAGATTGAATAATTGCAACATTGTCTGTTCCACCATTGGAAAGGTCTGATCTTTCTCTTCCCAGCCATTGTACTATTGGCTATGGAGGATGAACATGAACAAAACAACAGCTTGATAATTAATAGCCTTCATACTCATCAGGCTTAATTATCAGTCCTGTACTTTGTGCTTAAATATGCCAATACATTATTGCTTTTTGGCCGAAAATATTAATTTCTTTCCTCTAGCTTTGACTATAGACATACATGTAATACAACCAACTGGTGAAACAAAGGTGTCATTGTTTTGTTTTTGTCATTTTACAGCTGATTTACACTTACAGGCACAATTATTAAGAAAGATACAATAACAGTCATCTGTGAAAGTTTGATGTGAATACAATGTCTACTTGGAAGCAGGAAGAAACTGTCACAATATTGTCATCAAGAACATTGACTCCATCTAGGTCTACCTGGTTTAGCAGGTACCAACCATACCTCTGGCCATATTGAGGGCAGTATTCAAGCAGACACCCAGAAAACTTGAGAATGTCAGTTACAGGCGCTTTTCAGAGATTCAAATTTTTCGACAAACTTTTATTGATTTCTTATCAACAGGAGCACTTCAGAAGAAATAATATTGCAGGATCCTTACTACCATAACAATCTTTATAATAAGTAGGCTTCCGGAAAATTATACAATTTTTTTTTAGGGCCATTCCCAAAGTATGTATCTACCTTCAAACATTTATGACTGTTTTGTTAAATTACAGCTTTCATGCTGTGGCTCGCAAAATTACACTGACTGGATGGAACCAGACACCGAGTGGTACAAAGATCTTGCACATGTAGGCGAGGTACCAGCAAGCTGCTGCAATGCCAGCGTCAGCGAAGACACCTGCAGCAAACAGCAGTCTGCAATTCCTATCAAGTACAATGGAACATTGCTAGCATATAACGAGGTAGGTATATGTTGGTGACAGTATTTTCATATTCTGAAGTCTTGTGTGACTCAAATTATGTACATCTTCGGTAGTTTTTGTCGTAAAGCTGTGTTTACATTGTTTTTGAAAGTGTGCGTCTTGGCCGAGCGGTCTACTTCATAGGACTCAAGCTCTGCTGTTTCTGAACAATACTAAAAAATAGCCGTGTTAGTCTGATAGATAAAACAAGGAAGTGCTACCACTACCTTCCTTGTTCCTGAACAGCAGAGTGTTGGTTCAAGTCTTGGTCTGGGCACTTAAGTCCTGGTCTTGGCACTTGAGTCTTGGTCATGTCCTTAAGCAAGACAGTAAACCATTATTACTTTGTCCTTTGGATAGGTCGTAAAGCTGAAGGTCCTGTGTGTTATATAATGCACATGGTAGAAACCATTCACACTTTTTTTTAACAGAAGGGGTTAACATCGGTGTTCCTGGCAAGTCTGACAGTAGATCGTGCCACATCATAACCCAGTACCTAAAAATCCAAAATTTAGCATACTTGTCACACAAAAACAATAAGAGCTTTGAGTCACCTGTGGATAAAGTACCGCCCCCTACAAAACTGATTATTATTACAGTGTAGTTTCATCATAGAGATAAAGATACCAGACCGAGTTATGAGGCGTGTTTTGGCGACCCTAACTAGAAACTTTTTTGAGCTTGGGTTGTGCCGTGGTGGCGCAGCTGTTCTGACCAAACCGGCTTGGTTTTGAGATGGCGATTTCCAAGTTGAGCTGACTTAGCATACTGAAGCATACCAGTCCAATAATGTTAATAAAACTACAAAGACCAAGTTCTCAGATTAAAAAAAGTGCCGAAGGGAAAGTTATACAAGTGCAGTAATTTCATCACAGAATTTTGACTTTGCGCAAACACCCCGCAAAAATATTCCCCAGAACAACAAAACAAAACAAAATAAAGAAGAGAAAATGTTACGCTGTGCAGTAACATAATTTTCTGTGTCATTTTTGTAAAATAAAACCTACACGTTGTGTGATTTTTTCGTAAATACCCTACCTAACATTTCGCAGACCATGCGTACCAGCGACGACATGGCTGTTGCACTGTTTTAGTGCGCACACCAGCGAAAGTGATTATTACAATTTGGGGAAAAAAAACTTTTTCCCGAGCATGTGCAGACACGTAAAGTCTTTGGTCAAGGCGTTTTAAACATGAGTTGTATCTATCGCGTAATGTATTGGGATATTTTGCCAATAGAGGGTGTTTATTATCATTGTATCGCATTGTTCTGAACTGCCCTCTAGCGTTCAATCTTGCCTTTATTGTAGAGCGCAAAGTAACGAGATAACAAAGACTATGAGCCTGCAATTAAAAACGATGTGACCTTGTGCGTTGTGTAAATCGTGATCGCGATGTGGTTTGTGTTTTGTGGAACTTTTCAGTGAATTTGAAAAACTTTTATCCTAACCGTAAAATGCATCTTTGATAAAAAGGCAACCTACGGCAGTTGGATAAAAATGGCATATATTGCCGTGAATTATTGGTGTTTTTGAGGGCATCGCGGCAATGGCATAGGGCACTGATGGCAATTTCTGTCGGTGCCGTCGGTAATTTCGAGGCCTGGTAGTCAGTGAGTCCTCACATGTAATTCAAATCCCATGTGCCAGTAAATGATATGAGCAGAGTGGTTGAATTTAGACAGGATGTCTAAAAGATGGCCACACACTCATCTGGCTGAAAGTCTCAGGGATGTGATGTCTCTGTTTTTTTGCAGGAAATCCATTGGTTTGTTTTACTCCTTTCCCCCTCAAAATAAATATATCATTTTTTCTTTAAATTTAAGAACAAGTTGATAAAAATATGAAGATAAAATGATATAGAGCGCCCAAGATTGCAATTTAGGGTTTTTAAAACCAAAGATAAATGTGTATAATTAATGAGTAGGCTCCGTGCTCGGGAGCTTTCCCGCTCCCAAGCTTTCCCGCTCCCAAGCTTTCCCGCTCCCAAGCTTTCTCGCTCCCAAGCTTTCCCGCTCCCAAGCTTTCCCGCTCCCAAGCTTTCTCGCTCCCAAGCTTTCCCGCTCCCAAGCTTTCTCGCTCCCAAGCTTTCTCGCTTTGCGCTCACAGTTCAGGTTTTTTTTCAACAGCCTATCACATACCTGAAGTATGGGAAATTACAAGTACATACATTTGAATACCAATCTATTTATTTTTTACCTTTTTAAAATTTATTGTAAATTCAGCAGTCCTACATGTACATCTACACGTCATTATTTTTTATTTACAGTTCATCACACTGTATAACACATTCAAATATACTCTAATGATACGAAGGAACAAGATTCTGTATGCTGTTACTATTTAAAAAAAATATTCTTCATATTAACTTCTCTATTGCTTTTTTTACCTCTCAAAGGTAGCCATAATAAAATGGGTTGAAATGTTATTAAATAATCCATTTGTGCATTTTTCTTAGCATTTATAAATGTCTTTTTTTATACCATCAAAATTTGTTTAAAATTTGAGCAAATACAAGGTTTTACTATTTGGTTTTTACCCATAGACCATGTGTGTAAAGTACTGTATATCCACCGGCGTATTATTCGGGTAGGATCCAAACCCACGACCTGTGCCATTCTAAAGCAGATGTCTTACCACTAGACCACCGAGACTGCCCGGTAGCTAAATGTAGTTTGTATCCTATATTTCAGCAGTGGGGGTTCGAATCCCACCTGATTAATATGCTGACTGTTTTTTTTCCCACAAGACTCGGGGAAAGTACTGAGTATACAATGCTTCACACACATGGATGTATGGGTAAAAACCAAATAATATTCTGTATCCTTGATGCAAATTTGACATCTATCAAATTGAGGGTGTTCATAATTGCTTTCCTGTACATACTGTCTGGAAGCATTATGTTAAGCATTGATGCCAGACCAATCAAGCCAGTCTGACAATTTAGCATTAAAGGAAGACCCTAGTTTGTCATCTCTCGTATGTGGATTTAATTTTCGAGCCATCTTGATCCTCATTCATGTAAAGCCTACCCTCCGGGCAGCGAGAGTATTTCTGTATTTTGACATTAAGCAAACTGGAAATGTCTTTGCCCATCCACTTAGCAACGGCGGGAGTGCAGACTTGAAATTCAGCGGCTGACATAGCGACACACAGAGCTGTTCAGACTATGTCTGTATGTGTGGTATATTGCCAAACTAATGACATGATAAATGGTTGCTTGGTTACAGGGTTGCTATGATAAAGTGGCTTCATTCCTTGACAACAAGATGTCCATTATCGGGGGCAGTGCTCTTGGATTCGCTTTCTTTCAGGTGAGGCCTTGATGACATCCTAATTTTAAAGTTCAATTCAGAAAAACAAATTAGTTATTTTCAGAAAAACAAATTAGTTTGTTGTTGTATTGATTAAGGGTTGTCTAATTTTGACTACCCCCCCCCATTTCATGGCGGCATTTTCCCCTTTTCTTGGCAAGATCCTAATTCAGAGTTCAATGCAAAAAGACAAATTAGGCGTTTTTGTAACGGTTCGTTGATGTCTGTTTTGGGGGCAAATAAAGACAAGGTTCATTGCAGCACCTTTTCCCCCAGTTCCTTATGCTTTGGAAAAAAAAAAATCCTCCAAACTTGATTGATAGAAGCATGGTTAACCAGATTAGGTTTCCTGGTTCGAAGGAAATTATGTTATTTGTTTTCTTTTGCAGTTTGCACAATTGCGCTCTCTAAATTATGTTTGTAAAAAGTCAGACTTTGTGACATATTTAATGGTGCAAACATCACTGGGGATTGTACAATTGATTTGGATTCAAAACCAGTCAATTGATTTGAATTTGATGAAGTGAAAATTGTGCCATCCTCAGACCTCTCAGCAAAGTCTATAAAACATCAATATCAAATAACCATATTTTTCCAATGTTAACCTACAGTACATAACTCTACACTGTAGTAACTTACATACAGCGGTGCATGTCCATACATCATGTACATGTTGAGTTTCTTCAGATTGGTCATAAAATGGGCAGACTAAAATATGAAGATTTACAAGATCGAGGGAAATGCATGTAATCGCAGAGAAACTTGATCAGACATCACTGTAAGTAATTTGCAGTGACACCATATGGTTATTTTCTCGTTTGAGATTCCACTACACCAAACACACACAGTTTCCCGCCTTCACAGCACAACGCATACAGCATCCACAGCTGACTGCCCTCTCTCATGCCACAGGCTCAGTCTCCTGATGAAACGGTTGAGTCCACCGGTTCCATCGAAACCACGCAGACTCAAAAGCGAGATGAACCATATGTTGTCATCGCAAATTTCTTTCAGTATTGTTTTTCCACCATACAAACCGTGAAAGTCTTCCGTGACTAAACATCACAATTTACCGCAGTGCATGACCAGTTTAACTTCTCTTAATTTTGTGTTGCTCTCCATAGATTATCGGGATCGTTCTTGCATTCGGACTCGCCAAACTCATAAACACCAACAAGTACGAGATGATGTGAGAAACCCCATCCTGCCCCTCCCCTCACCACCACCCTCCCCCACCTTAAGTCTTGTAGAAATCGTTTTGGACACTGATTAATGCTAGTCTTGAATTTGCTGCCACCGCCGATTAAGAAAGTTTTCACATGTAGTAAGTGTACAGAAGAAGGTTGGATTTTCCTTTATACCAAATACATGTAAGACATAACTTGTATTCTGTAGAGTCCGAAACCCTACATGAATAGGTAGTTCCTGATAGATGCCGTATTTACTGGCAACCAGGGTTTGGGCTTTGAGCTGCATCGATCATTCTAACTTTGGTACATGGCCTAGTGGTTCATCGACCAATCACGCAGGAAGTTTGATAAAACTACTGCATGCTGCATGTGGTATTTATTTGTGTGTTCAAAAGATGGTTGGATAACGGCCAACTTTACACTGTGTGTCGTCAAATGGGAACCATCTATACCTGAAAAACTGTAGTTTAGACTTGCATCTTAACTGATAAAAAACATGATGAAGAGATAATGTTATAAGAATTTCAGAAGAAGGTTCAGACAAACAAGTTAACTTGTTCTTTCAGCATCAACTGCTTGTTCTTTAGTTGTTTGGAGTTCAACTCATAACTTGTAGATGGCACTATTTATTTTGGTCCAGACACCCGTTACCATCCTCAATGTATGAGCAAAAGCATTTCTCTTCAAAGTGTTGTCAATGTTTTTCTTCAGACTTGTGATGAGATGTGCTTGTATTATAACCAAAAAAGTAATTAAAAAAAACTGACAATTTTTAAAACAATTAAACAAATAATAGAAGTATTAAACAAAGTAAGTATTGGATATTCTGGTGACAAGTTTGTGGTGTCAGAAAGTCAGTGATATTAATTGACTTTTACTTCTTGTTGGCTTGGTTTTCCTGACTACTTTTTCGATATGATAAATACTTTAGCCCAAGTTTTTTTTATTAATATTTAGCATAGTTTCTTAGTAATAGTACTATGTGTAAACAGTCTTTGGTTTTACCCTTGGCAGAGTTTTCATAATTTTGTTGCCATTTAAGTTTTCCTTCGGTGCACAGGGCAGTCTTAAAGGGACTACCCCCCCCCCCACCCTCCCTGAAAAAGATAAAATCATAACAAGTAGAAGAAATGAAAGAAGCTGTGCATTGGATTGTTTAAAATGTATCTTTCTATGAACTCTGTCCTCGTGTAGAGAGATCGTTCACTTTCTTAGAGTTATATAAAATTATTCAGGTTTTCCTCTGTGGTTTACGTTTCAACATCATCGTCATTTTCATTATTCACTCTATCCTTGGCTGTCCCTTTTTCCCCTAAGATGGATTTTCATTTGTGATCCCAAGTTAATATTGCAAAGTGCAACTTTACATTACTTTAACTGATGAATTTTTGTTTATGAAACTGTACTTAATAAAAAAGAATTCAGTTCCCCATGTTACAATGACACATCGATCACAGTAATCAGAAATATGGCTTTCAGACTTACTACTGCAATAATGTTGTGAAACATTGTTGCTATCAAGAGCAACTTTTAACACACCAAATCACTCAAATGATTCGGAAAAACATGATTTGTAGTTTCTGTGGTAAATTAATTCTGGGTAGCTATTGAATTACCAACCTACATTATACAGGGTTTTATTAACATTCTTCTATGCCTTCAAGTTTGCCTTTTTAAAACACTTTGAAGATTTCTCTTATCTTATTGTCTTAAACCAATATCATTTATATATTTTTTTGTTTTTTGTTCCTTTGATGTTTTTTAATTACCTATTGGTCTCAAAGCCAGTATTGTTTTGAAAAGCATCAGTTTTGGTCACAGTTTTAAGCTACATAAATTAGCCATCCCACTTCCATCAAAATCCAACAGCAGATTATGCTTGGTTTTGGTGAACGGACCTACATCGCCCATGATAAAACTTATTTGCAACATTTGGGATTCAGAGTTGGGGGGTTTCAGATTACATGTGTTTTACTATACAGTGTGCATCTGTTCAAGATACGACAACGATTTTGAATGTAGATTTTGTATTCCTGTTTAAAGCAAAGAATGCTAATGTCATCACAGTTCACAAGTTGAACAGTTCAGAAATGGCAGATGAAATACATTTCAATCCATCGGAGATAAGTGTTTCGATTGAAGAGCTCTAGATAATGTAACTCTGAACATTACGGATACATTACAAATGAGCCAAAGAGCTGAAACTTTCTGCACATACCAAGTATACCCAGCTCAATGGGAAAAAGCTAAATCTGACATATCAACTTTCAATCTGGACAAAATTGAGCCCAATCTGAACGAAATTCCTGGTTTTAGCCAACTTTAATTCTGGTGTATGTGGAAATGTTTAATGTACAAAA
>CM021541.1:6798925-6814000 GCA_010994315.2 Pisaster ochraceus | reverse complement strand
TGTTTGTAAATGAATATGGTATGAAGGAAAAGCAATTAGTATTGCAATCCAGCTATGATGCCTTTAATTATAAAGCTTGGAGGAGGTTTCCCACTACATCTGGCTCAGTCTGGTATCAACAATTCACTTCTCGACAAAATTGACTAAATCAGTCAGCTGAAATAAGTCATGGGATTATAACGCTACATAAAAATTGTTATTAATGAAAACAAAGTGCAGTGCTCCCTGTGATTTATTTCAGAATCAAATGAGATAGCGATTAAAGGTAAGCTAGGCTTGAGTTTCTAGAAAATTCCAACTAGACCATTGGTCTTGTTGATCAGAACTGTCACTGGACCTGGAATAATTTTTACAAGACAATTTTTTTTTTCATTTGCTGAACTTTTGGGTGGTTTTGGAATTGAAAAGCTTTTAAAATACATGATCAAATCTTGAAAGTGATTCAAAGGTACGTATACCTTTGGTAATTACTCAGAAAATTAATGACCATATAAACTTACTTGGTTAGCAGCATTGCAGCTGTTAATAATGTATAACATTTTCAGCATAATTCCCTTCAAAGGAATGAGGTTTTAGAGAGAAGGATTCAAAACAAATTTAATCTGAGAAACGTTTCTGCATGAAACGTTTATCAGACTGTGAACTCCAATTACGGATTATTCTTCCTATGTGGACATAATCGCTCAAGATTTTCAGCAATATTTCAAAAACGTTACCACCCTCTCTTGAAGTAAAACTTTCACAGGTTTGTTTAATTGTACATATCTACATTTATAAAGGAATATGACAATTGAACACTTCCAAATATCGAAGGTACACTTTTGCCTTTAAAATGAAAACTCAAAGGTGAGTTTGCTTTGAAGTATCATAATGACTCCTTTTAAATAACTGTTCCTGATGTGGGTGCCTTATGACCTTTGACCACTCCTCAGGGTCATTCACCATTGCCCTCCACTAGAGGGCCACAGACCAGGGTGGCAAGAGAGGTTTCACGTGACGTCACTTCATTGTCTCCGCCGCCATGTTGAGTACTAAAATACCGTTCGTGTGGTGGGGAAATAGTACCCAACATGGCCGTCAAAATGACCTTTTAAGGGGTCACGCAACCTCTCTATTCTCTTGTAATTTTCTAGACATTACTTTGCAAGCATTTTTACCAGGTAGATAATGTTGGTGCAAGGGAGCGGATACTCATTCTAATCTCAGCAGCACTTGCAAAAAAAATAAAAATCTTTAAAATCACGTTTGGATTATGCTAGACTGCAGTACTTGTTCAGCTGTGAATCAGTTATATTATACTGTCAAATTGCGTAAAATGACTCAACTCTGGCCATCAGTGGTCCAGTGAGTATTTTGAGCTGTGCATGCCTCATTCATCATTAATCAATAAAATTAAACCGAACAGGTGACATTTGTTTTGAGTATGGGTCTGTGAAGAAAAAGAACCGAATTTAAAATATTCTCTTTCTGCTCTCAAAGTTGATGAACACATCAGGTTGATGAGCTAGGTCATTCTTGTAAGGGCAAGGCAGTTTTTCCTTAGTAAAGGGCACCTCTAGGAGGGAAATAGGCATTTCTACTGGAACAATCAAAGGGGCACCAAGGCAATGAATAGTTGTGCATGGATTGAGGCAATTGCCTCCGTGAAGTATCAGGCCTGCGATATTTGAAAACGGGTAACATTTTTCTTCAGTGGGTTATAAAAGGATATTTGAAGTACATACAGTATTACTTAATATTATACATTATTCACTTTGTCATTCTTCAGCAAAATATAGATTGAAAGTTTACAGAATTTTTTTTTTTTTTTTAATAAACTTAATACAAATATTAAATTTTTGAGGATTTTTACACTTGACATTAAATTTAGGATATCAAAATCTCATCATTTTGCCCATTTGGTAAATTCCCAGTATCTTGCATCATGTACCCAAACAGTCCGATGTTACCTGATAAAGATAACGTAAAGCAACATTCTGAATTCATTGTGCCGAATTCGTCGACTGAATAAATAAATAATGTATCTCATTCATTCAGCGGGTCGTCGCCTGGCTTGCCATTATACACATTTTATACGAGAAATCTATTCCGATTTGGTTAGGAGAATGCATGACTCACTCCTAGGCTCCGTCTGTATCATGTGCCCACAATTTTGTCTCACTTACATCATTAAAGGTACATGTAGTAGGTATCTAAACCATCAACAGTCCATCAAAGAGGTGTCCATTATTGTTTGGTTCCCTGTGTTCTGCTGTGCTATCACAATACTGATAGTCAATATAAAGGGAGATCAGACTATGCCTCAGTTAGCCTCAGTTTCATTACATGCAACCAGATGGGAAAAAGATTGAAAACTTATATTGTTTTTCTCATTCAAGTCGATGAAACCAAACCCATGCCACGAACTCTCCTTTTGAAAGGCCAGGCCCATTTTGGTAATGGGAATTTCTTCTATGAGGAAAATGTCAACTTATATGCGAACTTCAAGCCTGGAATTACATCGAGGCCATGGCCTCCGTTGCCCCTGGTCTTGGCCTTGGTGTTCCTCCAACAGTTTCCCATAGACTTTAAGAGTTTCCAATGAGAGTGCCCTTTGCAAAATGAAAATGGCCTTGCCCTCTCAAAGATGAAATTATAGACCTGGGACTTTATAAAGGGTACCATAGCAACATCAAGAGGCTCCCATCATGAGGCTCAAAATGAAAAATAGTATGGGCAGATTTTGATATAGTAAATAAATGATTTCTTAAAAGCAATGAGCACCGGTGTGAATCAGAGCATGGAGGAAGTCTACCTCGCTGCTCTGAGTAGAAATACCATGGCTCTATTAATTATTGATTTATCATGGTTGCTCATAATAACTCAAAACACACAGGGATCGTTGCAATTATGAACACAAAGGCTTGTTAAAATTCACAAGGTTCTTTCCCCAAATATTGTGTTCCAAACATCATGTATGTATCCAGACATTTGTAGATAAGAGTTAATTCCAAATAGCCTGTTGTTTTTTAAATGTTACCTGAACACACCATTCCTCAACTCTGTAGAGACAATTAATTTATGTTTAATCGTTACCATACATCAATATCTTTTGACTCAAATTTGTCAGTAAAAAATGTCTGGGAAAATAAAATGAAACAAGGGAAATATCTGAAAAGAGCCAGTGACCAAGAATGAAAACTACACTGACCATTAAGTGACCATTAGCAACAATCTGTGACCAACCCTAGATTTGCAGCAAATGAAAACAAACCATTTAAAATTTTCTCATAAATTGACCACCACTGACCACTGACCAAAAGCTGTTATTAAACTCCCTCTACATGTAGTAAGGCAGAAAACGGCAAATGAATGAAAGAACTTGAATTTTTGTCATTAACTGACCACTAGGTGACCATTGGCCAACAATCCATCGACTCCTCCAACATAGTAAGGCAGAAAACGGTACAAGAATTAGGTGATCATTAGCCAAATATTCGGCAAATAATATTTTTTATAAAGCATCATGCTGACAAGTTCCTCTATTTGGGAGAGAGAGCAATCAGTTCACTTTCAGTGGAGAATTTCCAAATACCGTTGTGCCCTTATTTTACAGATTGAATCTCAAGGGTTACCTCTTGGCCTCTTTTCCTCTCTCAGGCCACCCCTTGCCCTTCTTTTCCTCATCTTGATTTATTGATAAACAGCTTTGACAATACATCTCTAGGAAAATTCACACAAATCATTCTTCCCTCCCATCAGGAGAATGAGAAAACGCCAGAGGTCCCGCCACTCCGAGTCCCAAAGAATCCCCACAGCCTGTATAAACACACCGTTAGGAACGTTAAGCCTTACCACATCCTGCACAGCCCGTCAGACTACGGACGGGCGAACCATCAACTCAGGCAGCTGTATGCACAAGTAACATACCTCTCCAATGCTGTGAGGAATTGTGACGGGACGGCCAGCTACAGGGTAAGATTGTTTTAATATCTCGGGATGTTTTTCTTTTTGACAGCCCGCCAAATTGTATCAATTTGTAGATTGATTGTATTTCACTTAAGGAGACATTTTCTATATGATGTACGAGGATAACTTTTTCTTTCAAATTTATGCTTTGGAACATTTGTGTTGCCATGCCGACAAAGGTGAAGTAACAATTTTTATTTCGTTGCTCAAAATGTCTTACTAAAAGTAGTATTCTCACCAAGATACATGTCTGATACTTCGTTCTTGTAAAAGGGCAAGACAGTTTTTCCCTCAGTAAAGGAGACTAGGAGGGAAATAGAAGGGAGGGAAAATAGGAGGGAAATTTGTACTGACAAACATTTCAAAGGGCACCAAGGCACTGAACAGGGGCATTGAGGCAATTGCCTCCGTGTATCAAGCCTAAAGATAGTGTGATTTAAATTCCTTTGTTGTCAAACTAAGTGAATTGTCTTTTTTTAAAGGTTTTATACAAAGTTTCACAAAAGTTCCAAGAGACTTATCATGGTGCCACCATTTTGTCATGTACCCTGTGTTCTGTATTTACAGTAAACAATCATCTTAATTAGACCAAAATGGGATCAGACTATTTCCCTCCCAGCCTCAGTTTAGTCCCATTGATTGGAAGAGAAATCAAAATGGTCACATAGTAATCCTCTTTTACGGCGAATTCTAGCATTCTTTAAAGTTCCAAAACACCAAATTTCGGTTTTCATTTCTCAGGGCATGTGTAAAAGCAGGCAGAGCTACAGGGGCGATGGAGACAATCCTGTACGCATTCACTGGGCCTCCTCTAACGATAAGAAACCGGTACCCCGCCTCCTCTTGCCAGTCATGCCAGGGACCAACACCAAGTGGTACTCATGGAAAGTGGACACACCTAGAGAGGAAGGCTCCCCACGGGGTGGGGGAGTTGTCAGGGGAAGTGACAAGAGATATGCCTCATCGGCTCCAGGTAATTTTGAAGTTCAGGTGGTAATAAATTGTAGACCTTTATGCCTAACTATCCAGGATTGGAACAAGCTCCCCCTTACCAAATTTTCTGCAAGCTTGCCACAAGATTGCAGGCAAGCTTGCAAGAAGCTTGCATCGTTTCAAATATTTAAACTAGGGCAAACTTGCAAGCCTGCCTGCAAGCTTGCTGTAGGCATTCCTCGCAAGCAACCTTGAATGTTTACCCTATAGAAAAAACATCCAGGATTCCTGGCGGTTCATCAAGATACTGCCCAGATAATATAAATTTTAAAATTAATGTTATTTAATTATCAAAAAATATAATGCAAAAAGTTAAAAAGGGGGAAAATAGTAATACACAGATATCCCAGCTGAAATGTTGACAGTCATACAAGGTCCAAAAATAGACTGTTTCACATTAAAAGTAAAATGAAACATCATTCTTTTATACAATAATTATGGAGGAATTCAGGCACACAGACAGTGTGCGTTACGCTACAATGATTTAACATTCCAACTACTATTCACATTGATGAGCAACAAATCCATGGCTTATCATCACAGGAAAATTAACTCCATGCCCCATACCTTGTCAAAAAAAACATGTGTAATCATTAATGGCATATGAAATCACACAAAACATCCCTAGTGTATGTTTTGCACGGACCCCAAGAACAGAAGTATCCAATGACAACATTACAAGGAATTTATGATGATTTCTTGACATAAAACAATTCTGATTATTTCCACTCTGTGTTTTTACTTGCAGTTTCCAGAAGTTTAGACTTTATCGAGAGATTTAGAAAGAAACACCATGTGGTCTTTTCAGTTGATGACGATGGAGGGAGGAGATCCAAGAACAGCAAGGAGATGGACAGCAAATCCAAAGATGGACATCTTAGTGTTAAGAGCATTGAATGGACAGAGTCCCTAGCATCAAGCTCTTTGTCCTCAATCATCAAATACGATGCAAATAAGTTCAAGCTGAGTGACACTGAAAGTGTAGCAGGTACGGCGGTTTTCCTGACACAGACCAAGACAGGGAAAGTGTCACCAAAGGTCCAGAAAAAGCAAGATGATGTCTTGACTGGTAGTCAACATGGAAATGAGGAGACTAAAACAACAGAAGATGCAGCAACTGACCATGAAGAAAAGAGAGCATCTGAAGGTGAACATTTCCACAGTGCCAAAGAAGATGCGGTTGCACAAACTGAAGCAGTAAAAGCAGCCCCAGAGGGTAATCCTGAAGACGAGTTGGACATTGTTGCAAGAGCAAATGGGGTGGCTGATACACAGCAAGACAAACTTCAGCAAGCATCAAGCGCAGTGACAGACACCACCACAAGCCACAACCCAAAACAGGGCGACAATGTATCCCAGCAGCAGGACGTTGACAAGGCAACCAGTGTCCAGTCAGAGGATCCCATCGCAGAGGACCAGCGTAAAGCGGTTGAAGTAACCTCTGTCAAGGAAGAAATCTTGCAGAGTCAAGATGGTGATCCGATCACCATAAATAGCAGTACGGGTAACCCTGAAAATGACTCATTTGACAATCAACAAACGGTGCAAAGCAATGATAACGATCTCGCATCCACACAAGCAAAACAGGAAAACACCGCAATACCTAGCAATAGTGACAGCGAGCAATACAACACTCCAAACTCAGGAAGTGGAAATTCCGAAGTGAAACAGCATCCAAGTGAGGATGATCAGCCTCATGGGGTAGTGCCTCACACAGAAGACAGCCTCGATGCACATAAGGTTGATGAGGTACATGAGGAGAAACAGGTGTATGAGGCCAATGAACACATGCAAGAGGATGATACTAAATCTACCTCTCAAGACACATAGAAAGTAATGAGGTGTACTCAAACAATCAAATCTGCAATAAATGTACTTTTTTTAACCTTTGAATACAAACTAACTTTTACCAATATCAAATTTAAATGTAACATTCACTAAACTTAGATTTTTCCCTGATTTTTCAAATAAAGGTATTATACAAAATGTAAAGTTTCATGTAAAATTAATGAATAAAAACTGGCCGAATGGAGTAAGTACAAACAGTTACCATAAACCCAAATCAAAGAATGTTTTTTACATCACCAATGTTGTGTCTTGATTTTTGCAATCAGTTAAATTGAAATCTCTCAGGAATCTGTTAGCCTGGACATGGCTTCAGCACCCACTTTAAAATGGTAAAACAGGAAAGTTGTCATTTTTAAATGGAAGTGTCCTTCTCCTCGGGACAAATATCGAAGAGAAATTTCACTCTTGTAATGATTTTAATTCTAAGCTCTTAAATGGACTTTGCTGTGAGAGTCAGTGCAAGATTAAACAATACTTGAAATTTTAACGATATTTGCAATTTCAAACAAGAGGGAGATCGAGGAGAGTACAATAAGAGTACAATCGCAACACTGCAGTGGATAAACCTAGGCATCCAAAATCCATCTCATAGTAGTGATGGATTTTGATGGATATGGTCCTGTACATGGTCCTGTAAAGGCAGGGTACACTCTTGGTAAATTGTCAAAGACCAGTTTAATCCTCACTTGTGTATCCCAGCATATGGATACAATAACTAACCTGTGAACATTTTGGCTTAATTGGTCATTGAAGTTGCAAGAAAATATTGGTAGAAAAATAAACCCTTGTTTGCTTTCAAATGTCTGAGTAAGGCATTCTCATCTTTCTCTAAAACTACATTATTTTAAAGGAGGTGGCTTCTAACAATGTTTTATAACATCAACAGCTCTCCAGTGCTCTTTACCAAGTAAGTTTTTATGGTCATTAACTTGTGGGGTAATTACCAAAAGTACACCCTGCCTTCAAGGTCATCAAGTCTTAATCTGGGGCTAGGCATCCTAATCCTAAACACTTGCTTAGTTTATCATGCACTGATCAGTTATTCCAGTCATCTGTAATTTCTGGCTGTTGTCAAACAATTAAACCAAGGATTTTTTTCCAAAAAGGAGAAGCGAAAATTGCTCAAAATTTCACACAATCCAATGCTTATGCTAAAACTCTGGTGATAGTGTCTTTCTTTTTAGACCGTTTAATTAAAAAAATTGTTGAATTACAGGGAAGTGTGTGTATATAAAATCACTTGTTTTGAGAATTGATATATACTGGACCTCAAATGTCTTGTTTTTTGATAAATGTTTAGAATCAATAGTTTCTAAAGTGGAAACATGTACACACATATTACATACATACATGTAGTCTTTCATAGTCCCTAGTCATAGTCTTACTTAGAACTACATCCTTTATTGGCTGCCTGTGAATGCCTAGGTGCACACTACACAATGGAATCTGGTTGAATGTAAATGTTGGCCGGTCAACAGCAAAACAAACTAAAACATGCTGGTCGGTCAACAGCAAAAGAGTTGTTTCAAGCATTTATAAATGTCCAGCATAAGTCAGTTTGGAAAAGTTTACCTTAATTAGTGAAGTGGTAAAAGGATGTGCACAACATTGGTAAGATTGACAAATAAATGTTTACAGATTTGCACATAACTTACATTGTACAATGTATAAAGATCATCAATGCGAAAAACTTCACTTGAAATATTTTTGCTTGAAATACTACAGACCATGTGACCTGTCACATCAAATGTTTACAAAAGAGCCACACAGCCTGGACTTCCTGCCATGCCTGCAGGCATGATTTGTACACATCTCAAATGGAAGAAAACACAACAACTTTTATTTCATAGAGATTGTATCATACAATTTTGTATCAACTTTTGATATGAAGAAAGGGGTCATATGTCAAAACTTGTACAGTTTTTATTTTTATAACACCTGAATTGATGAGGAAGTTCTGGTACAAAAATGTACAATTTCCCATATGACCTGTGCGGAATCTTGCCTGCCAGAAAATGCCCCAGAATGTACCAGATCACTCTTTTGCTTACATTGCCTGAAGTTTTAGAAGAATTAAAAAAAAAAAAAAAAAATTATATTTTATTTTGCGAGACCAAAACCTGATGCTTGAAAACAATGAAATCACATAATTGGATTTTCACTGTTTTCAGGGCCCCCGATGAATGATTGAGCTAAAACTTTCACAGGTTTGCAATATCATCCACACATAGTGGTTATATAAAGTGCAGATACTGGTCTTTGACTTTTTACCAATGTTGTCAGTGTCCTTTAAACACAACTGTATAGAAACTTCAAACCCTAAGTTGTCAAATCTATATTATTTCTCTGTTGTAAGTCTACTTAAATGAAGTACTTACTCTGGCAAGAAGAGATCAGACTATTGATTGATACTAACTTTAAATACTGTTTATTTTTGTACGATAAAACCATCAAAATGTGTTAATGAACTACCAATAAATGTTTTATAATTTAACAAAAGTTTTAATATGGCATATTTTCAATGTGTTTTTTAAATCTACAACGTATATCAAAAACTAATCAATTTATTGAAAAACAAATGGGGAAAAACACTCAACGACAAAAATAAACAAACAAATAATCATGCATAGTACAAAATTTACGGAGAACACAAGATACAGTGAGAATGTATAAAATGTTAGTTAAATTTGAAATGAGCACCTTAACAAATCATAGTGTCAGTGCCAAAACGTTGTATCTCACTTAAAATAGCCACCCACAAAACAAGTACATGCTGAGATACAAAACATTTTCGTGTAAGTTACGTTTTTACAAATAGAGATACAACGTTTTCGCACTGATGCGAAGAAATGGTTGCGACGCGACTCTCACAAATATAAACTTGAATTTTGTCTTCTTTATTAGGTGACAAAATACTTTGGTCCAATTTTATTTTGTACATGGCCACAGGCTGCAGAAGATGTAAATGTATTTTCAGTTAGTGTTAAGAGAGAAAATTTATCCAAGAGTGCCAAAAAAGTTTCCCCACCCAACTGTTTACCCTTGCACATCAGTATATAAATTTGGAAATGTGCGACAGTCCAAGAGCTTTAAAAAGGCCCATAGTTTGCAATCCAAGAATGAAATCCAAGCCATCTCAGCGTACCTTACTCATCCTTCATCAGTCCCCACATCCTCTCAAGACATTTGCTCCATCTCTCTAGCAATCTCAACCTCCTCCTTATGTGCCTTGCTGGTCATATGAGCACCATAAGGTTTGGGACCGTTCAATTGTTTTTGGCAAATGCCGCAGTAGTATTGTTTTTCACTGGTGCTCTTCTCCGTTGGTTTGTTGTATGCTGAGACGTACGGTTTGAATACAGCTGTTGGTAAGATGTGACAAAAAGCGAAAATGTGTCAAATGTTTTGGGTCTTTCAAAAAGTACAAGACCTTTGGATTTGTTTCCTTCATGGACGATGCCCACCTTTCTGTAGACCCATGCTGAGAAAACACAAGGTTTCAAAATCACTGGCAGACCTTACTCCTGAGCCAAGAGGCATGGTTTCAAAAGTTGAAGGTTTAGATTTCTTTATACATTTGTTTGTAATAATGATTAAGACTTTTAAAGCACCAGTATCCACCACAGATGGGTAGGGTATTCCCTATTCCCTCATTTGTTTTAACGACACGACAGGCATGCAGAGCTACGAATTATGAGATCCATTTTATATAGAAGGTTTTACAATGTGCTTTGGCACGTTCTGCAGCCAACATGCCCCAAAACACCAAAGCAAACCCCTTTTCTTATGTCAAGTGTACTGGGATCCCAAACATGCATTACACAAAACACGAGAACAAACGTTTGACGTCCAGTATGATGGATGAAACATGAATGGTTAAGTGTTTTTCTCAAGGACACAAGTGTCTTGTCCAGGAGTCAAACCCACACTCTGCTCATCAGAAATACCAGAGCTTGAGTCTGGTGTGCTACACTTTTTGGCCACGACACACGATTTCAGGTAATTTCGGGTCTACACATTATTACAGAAATTATATTATACTTTATATGTTTTAAGCTAAGAATATAAAAAAGCACTATCTGAACTGGAAAATCACTATTTTTGTATGCATGAACCCCAATAAATTAAAACTGAAATAAACTGCAAAAATGTAATAAAAACCTAACAAATAACAACTCCACCAAAAACCAATCAAACAAACGCCCCAACAAGCACCCTACACCCTAACAAACAAACAAACAAACAAACAATAACAACAATACACAATCCAACTTTTTCTCCCAAATTAAGTTGCAAAGAAGCCAAAACTCATTTCAGGACCCTGCTAGTTTAATGCAACAAAATAACACAATGATACGAAAACCAAAATCTCCCTTCTTACGTTTTTCGGTGGTTTCAGGCTCTTCTTGCCGAGATTTTTCCAACCAGGGCAAGGAGCTGAGCTTTGTCTCTTGAACCTGAAGATAAAAGGTTAGACAGAAACAGAGAGAGAGGTTAAGGAGTGAGCAAGGGGGCGAATTTTGAAGAAAACAGAGATATTGACTCCTTGCGTCACAAGCAGGTACTGTCTGCCATGCCCAGCATTTTGGGAATCTAATTGTACGCAGAAATTACGGAAGTTGTGAAAATGCTCTATTGTCTAAAAAGGGCTCTACACTGTTTAACACACAGGGACATTGATCCTAAAATAGGCGCAACCAAGATTATCATGATGATGACGCTGGGAGAATTGGGTAAATATGTGTACAAACAGACAGGCAGTCGATTCAGAACATCTTGAGAAAAAAGAAAAGAATTTGTAATTAGACAGTGCATTCATTTCAAATTTTCTAAGACATCTTAAGGCTTGTGACGTGTCAAGGGGTGTCATTGATCTCCCTTTGCCTTTCCCATCACTGAACCTCAAGACTTCTGTTTGAGGTGATGTAGAGAATCTGTATAGGTGTGGGAGTAACCCCAGGAATTACACAAATGCAGGAAGGTTCCAATAGTAACTGGCTCCCCAGTCAGCCCAAAAGTTTGATCGGCAGGGGAAGGGGTGTTGGAAACCTCAGAGCCCAGCACAGTAATATGGTTAAAAACACTTCAGATAAATTTCCCCTGTTCGGATGACAGGCAAGTAAGTGGCTTGAAGAGTCACTGCTATATGTTCTAGTGAAACTTATATTATGGACTCACCAACATATATGAGGCTGGAACGAAGCCAACACTCCCGGCTTCATCCTGGACCTTCCACCAATGTTCATTTGTAGGATGTTTCTCTACTAGGGTGAGCTTCTGGCCTTGTTTGACCCCTAGCTCAGGAGCACCCAGCGGACTAGCAGGGTTAACTTTGTAGCTGTATTTAGCGAGCAATGTCTTTGCTTTTGTCTTTGAGTTTGAAGCATCACCTACAAGTAGAAAGTAACAAAACTATACATGATATGGACAAGACCTTCAGCATTTTCAAACATTGCAGGGGGGACTTGGAACACTTTGTAAGATGAGTTAAGGATCAAAGGATGATCTCTCATCGATTGCAAAGGTAATAGAACCCTTGCATATGACATCACAAGCTCAAACAGCGCCCTCACGGAGGTAACAGAAAGACCTCTCCTTGGCTGATAGTCACGCAAGGCACTTACACATGCAGGGATGAGGTTTGACAAACGTAAAAACTCCTGTCAAAAAATAACTTGCAGATCTGGGTTTTCTTTTCATTGAGACCTGGAACCTCTAAGATGTTACAATTCAGGAGGTTTACAAGAAATGTTTCATTACCCGAAAGCTCCATTAAAGAATTTCCGAGTAAAGTATTCATCCCTTTCACCCATTAAGTGTGTTTACATTGAATTACTTGGGTCATCAAACTTAATGGATGAGTAGTTAATCTGCCTGGGGCAGTCAGCAGCCCTACTGGTTTGTGCATGATCCAATTATGTCCACTGTTTGGAAAAGAAATTACAGGGCAATATCAGGTGTGACCTGTCAGACCAAAAGGATGTTTCATTTGAGCCTCTATCTTTAATGGTGATTTCCTGTAATGTGAATCCTGTTGAAAATACTTCACAAGCATCATTGACCCCTGACCTTCCACATTCTATTCAAGCTCTCGCGGTGATCAGAGACCACGATGAATTCTATCATCAGCATCTTGCCCTAAATAAGGTATTCCACTCACCAGCACCATTTTGACCCTGAGTTCTACCCAGTCTGTTATCGGTTTCAGTCCTCATATTGCCATGGTTATTGGCATTCTGATGAGGTTGTCGTCTCTCGGCTGCTGTAGACTGCTGTTTTGGAAGTAGCTCCTCCTGTCTGGAGTTTTCTGTCAACCTGTCATTCTGGTTTGAGGAAGGTGTAGAGAATCGTTCTTGTTCCTGCTGAATGAAAGGAGCGTCCTGTAAGATCAAAACAACCAATTCTCTCGCCCCCCCCCCCCAACCACAAAACATTTTGGTCTGGAACATTCTACAGCTTCTACATAATTCTTTCTTTCATAATGGAAGTTGAAACCCCAAACATTACTTTTGACCTTACTAAAGTTTAAAAACACTGATCCAGGCTTTGAACTTCGCTCATGAAGGAGCACGGCAATTTTCCACTGGTAAGGAGCACTTCTATGAGAAAAACGTAAATTTGTATTGGAACTTTGCAGAGGGCACCACAGCAAAAGCACAGGGCACCACGGCAATTGCTGTGGGTGATGTGAGTTATTTCGAGGCCTGCTAATCACCATTTTGTAAGGGTGGCCTTGATTATCACAAAATACCGATTTAGCACAAATCTTTCCTTTTTCAATAAAACATTCATAAGCAGTCCTATTCGTTGAAAGGTGTCTCCACGACCATGTTCAAACGCCTGATTAAGACATAACAAGAGCTGTTTTACAGGTTGTTTTTTCTTACATTTAAAAATGTACAGTACCCAGTTGGGAAATTTAAATGTTGAATAAAAAAGGTCAACAAATTTGCAAAGATTTAACAGCTGGTTCATCGTAATCCTTTGGTCTTCGCCCATTAGGAGGATCAAGGAACTATTAAGTATTATTATCGCAACGGGTACAATTTAACTCTCCATTCTTCATTTCAATATTTCTTTTTGAAATTCCTCACCTGATGTCCGGGCCTTTTCTCCTTGGCCAAAGGAAGGCCCAAGACGCCTCTTCCTCGTCCAATCCATCTTCTTGGTGGTGGTGCAGAACTTGTAGCGTCCATTGTTCCTGTATATTTTAATTCAGGTAGGAAAACTTTGTCTCATCAGTAACATGAAATAATGTGGATCCTGTCTAACTCAGTCCTGTCTAGGCCAGGCAAAAATTAGGTTTTGTTGGTAAATTGCCTCTGCTTGCTTCTCAAGAATACTGGGTCTACAGCACCCTAGTTACTGGGTATAGGGCTAGCCCCATTAATAGCCCTACTTATGTATTTCATGGTTAGCAGAGAATTTTTGCTCAAGTGCGCTTTCATACTCCACCCTACTAGGCATTCTCTGCTTACACAGCTAGTGCAGAAACTCGCTGCTTGCACAGTAAGCAGAGAATGGTAATCGTAAGCACAGAATCCGGCAATATTAAGCAGAGCCATAAAATTGGGCCCTGATGCCCAGATGGCTTACTCCATTAAAAAAACTACGGTGGCTCATATTCGCCAACTTGAAAACTCCTGGTTTTTTTTACAGCGATATAGCGCCGTAGTATTGCGTTTGACCATGAGTTCTCTAGATTATTGGCCAATAAATGAGCCAACGTACAACAGTCCAACACTCACAACTCAACGGAGGGTGATCGTTGAGTGAAATTTGCATCTATACATCTGCATCTATACATCTATTGCATTTATGACGATTTAATTTAACATGAAATAGCCATTGATTTGTGTTTGCACCCTCGCTTCGCCTGGCCACAGCACAGCCTGGCCGGCCAATGACGTCGTGATTTGATTGGGGTCATTCCAAAATGGCGGTGTTTATGTTATTGTTAATTGTTATTCAACAGGGTATTCGCAGAAAATTGAAAATTTGTTATGAAAATATCTTTAAAAAGGTTAATCATTTAAACATCAAAAGCACTCAGGGCAAGCTAACACTTAAAAATATGAGTACGGCTAGGGTTAGACTAGAGTAAGTGAACACATTTTTGAGTTGGTTTAAACTGCCGACCCGACCGTTAGTTGGTAGGGAATGCGCCTTGGATCGCCGACGACCGCGGCGCTAGCTCAACAAAAAATGGGGCCGGACGTGTGGCGAATGATTCAGAGCATGACCACACATTAAGTGGGACAAGTTACAGCTGAGTAGTCCATTTTT
>CM021541.1:6767452-6780533 GCA_010994315.2 Pisaster ochraceus | reverse complement strand
ATGTGCTTAGCAGAATTTTTTGCATAACAGCTTCCTGAAATTGGCCCAGTTTATGCATTAATGGCAAAAAAAGATAGATCCGTTATATCATTTGCTCCAAACATTGAAGCATTCCGCACACCAAATTTTCTCCCAAATGATGGTCAGTAGCCATATGTAACATCAATGCAATGGATTTATAGACAGCAACTTTCTTTGCCCATTTCTGTTGTTTTGGTCCAGGATGGGTAGGGAGCTCTGGTGATTTTGCATCTTCCATTCGAGAATTTACCAAAGCTATTCCAGTCACTCCAGAGGCATTGTTAGGGGTGAGTTTGGTCATTCTCTCTCTTAACCACTTTTCTTTAAAAAAAATAGTTAAAAGGTTTTCTTAAGGCATTTTCCTTTCTTTTGGCAAAAGTTACTTGCATGTCTGTGTAATCATAGACAAACATCTCCAGAGTTTAATTTGTCTTTAAAAGTTTGTCTTTGTTCGAGCACCTTGAGTACCTTTTTCGTAGATACATGCACTATATAAGACTCTTGTATAATTATTAATATTAAAATACATTATCTAAATACCAAGAAAAATGTGTTCACTTCTTCCAATAATAATAATAATTTTCGTCTATGATCTTCAGATTGGTTTCCAGTTCCGGGGTTTATCGCGCACCGTCATTGACACGTATAACACCAAGTTCAAGATTAACATAAGAGAGGAGGGTTCAACTGCACCTGTCCGGAAGACAAATAATGGAGTTGCTGCTGTCCTAAATGAAGTCAACTCATCCATCATTACCCCTAAACAGGTCAGAGATGAGATTCTGCTTTGAAAAGTTCATCACAAAAATGCAAAAACATCACCAAAAAGTTAGTGGTGTCATGGCTAAGCGTGGTCTGGTTGTTAAAGCATTGAGTTGTGGGTTCAAATCCTGGTCATGACAGTTGTGTCCCTTAGCAAGATGCTGTACTATGATAGTTTCTCTTCACCTAGGGGTATAAACGGATACCTGAGAGGGTAGAGGTTGATGTGTTCATAAAAAAGGCCTTTCAGAGTGCCATTGCAGCCCAGGGCTGTATACTCCCCAGGGAGTTGAGAAAGATTACCAGGGCACTTGTGTAAAGTGTACAGTGTTGTAACCAAGTCATTTTTGCTTTTAAGTAAGTCAAGTCATAAGTCATTTTCACTCAAGTCAAGTCGCTAGTCACAAAATTAGCGACTTGGGCCAGACTCGAGTCAAAGTCACCGATTTGAGTCAATAACAATGAAAGTGCATTGATACATTGTTGTAAAATGCGCTATATCAGAACTAGGTATTATATTATTAGTAAATGACAGAATGGATAAACAATTGTAAGAAGTAACGAATAGACCTTTCTGCCTATCATTCTGCTACCATCTTGTTTCCCTTCCATACAAATCAGTGTAATCAAACCAAGGCAGAGATCGAGAGGAGCAATAGTCTGGCACTCTTTATTGAGATGAGAATTAGAACTGTTTTTGCCATCTGGTATTTAGGAATCCTGATAAAGTTTGCAGCAAACTGATTAAGGTGTGCAGTTTTGTGATTGCTCTTGTAATTGTCTTATTTTTTTTCAAGCGTGCCATTAATGCCATGTTTTCTTTCCTTCTGGCTGTAGCTCAAAGCTCTTTGGCGATGGCTTCCACAGAGGATCTCCTTGATGCAACCTCAGCTGGTGTTCACAACAACTGAACACGGCGTCAGTCTCAACACCTTCTATAACATGTAAGTGTGAACCATGTTAACCAGAGGAATATGGCATGGACACTAGCCTGGACAACTAGCACATTGCATACAAAAACCTGTTCTTGAGGGAAGCAGTGGTTCTGAGAAGAACCAGAGCAGAGAAAACTTTTCTTATTTGTTTTTCTCCATTGAGTTTTGTTTGTCTTTCTCTTATCCACCCTTAACCCTCCTACTCTCTGATCATTCAATGTCATCCACTGTGGTATTGAATTATAAAGTATGCCAGCCTGCAATATGATATCGGGTGGTGACTGCATTTAAACAGTACATAGTCAACCCTCCTACAGTTTGACCATTCAATATCGTCCACTGTGGTTTTAGCGGATAAACTATGCCAGCCTACAATATGGTATCATCTGGTGAATGAACCTACAGAGTACACAGTCAATCCTCCTACTGTCTGTGTCTGACCATTCGATATACTATATGGAGGTTTTGAATGATAGATAAACTAAGCCAGACTGCAATACTATACCATGTGGTGATTACGTCTACACTATACACAGTTAGTTCTGCACACCATCATGTCACACAAACCATACAATTGAATGGTTTAAAATGGTTTGTTCGTTTCATTGGAAAATGTTACCAAGAGTAGGTGGGTTCCTCAAGCTATGGTAACTCAACACCCAAACTGAACTGGTGCAAACTCACTGGCTGAGCAGTTTTTTCCCTGGTAAAAAGTACTTTATGATGAAAATGTAAGCTTTTAATGGAACTTTTGAAAGGACTTTATTGCAATAGACTGCAAAAGCAAGGGGCAAGCAACTGCCGTCTGTTAGTTTCACTTCTGTAGTAGAACACCAAAGCATCGTTAACTCTATATTTTCATTGTCAAAATAAAGCACAAATTTTTCTTATTAATCGTTGATTCACAGGTGCGAAGATGAGGAAAGGACGTTACTTCTCATAAAAACATTGGATAATGAGGTGAGTATACAAGCAAAAAGGACAGTGAAATTGTTGTTACTATGAACCAATTTGAAATGGTTGGCTTATTGAGGGGTGAGGGATGGACCTACCACTATATTGGGCCAGCTTATTTACCCAAAGAAAGGCAAAGCTTCTCTTTTAAATTGAATTCATAAATACTCCAGACAGTTTTAGCAGTCCTATCGGTTGAAAGGTGGTCACATGACCATGTTTACCTGGTATTACTAGCTGACAAAGACGTAGCTGGAGCTGTTGAGACCAGGGGCAAATTTCATAACGCTGCTTAACGGTAAGCACATTTTCGTGCTTACTGTAGCAGAAAAGTATGCTTAAGTGTAAGTGTATTTCACAGGTTAGCAAGAAAATTAGGCGGCCATTTTGCGCATTCACCATGGATTTGCATTGTTACGTCATTCATTTTCATACAGTAAGCACTGGAAGGTT
Organism: Pisaster ochraceus; assembly: GCA_010994315.2. NCBI lineage: Eukaryota > Metazoa > Echinodermata > Asteroidea > Forcipulatida > Asteriidae > Pisaster > Pisaster ochraceus. Next base: position 6,777,408 of record CM021541.1, on the reverse strand, counting down.
AGCATGCCTTTGCGTGTGCTTACGGTTAGCAGTGCTATGATTTGGAAACTTGTGCATGAAGCACAAAATCAGCCGTTCAGCAGCTCTTTGAAATTTGGCCAGGTTCGGCATTCGTAGCTATGCTTGTTGGTGCACAAGATTGAGGGGGGATAGAGTACTAAATTTAAAGTATGTAAGTTCACGCACTTAAGCCCGGTTCATACTTCCTGCGAATGCGAATGCGAAGTGAATTTTGACGTCAAAGGGCCGTTTTCGCAGCGAATGTTTCGCAGGAGTTGAGCACATTTCAACTGCTGCGAATTATTCGTTGCGAATATGTGACTTCAATATTCGCTTCGCATTCGCGTTCGCAGGAAGTATGAGCCAAGCTTTACTCACAACCATTGAGCGTCGCGTACAATTGGACCTTTGGCAGAACGGCCTAAGGACAACTCAATTGCTGGTTCTTCATTGTTTGTATTAAGGAAAAGGGTGCTATGAATGGGAATGATAGAGTAGTGACTGAATCTAAAATGGCATTGGGCTCAGTCCTTAATCACACTGCCATGACCCTGCAGGTTTAAAATGGCCGTTTAAAACCTTGTCGCCTGCCATTTTATTCCTTTAATAATGGGAGACTTTGAGGGGTAAGGTGGCAATGTATTTGTAAGTATGCATACATTTTTGAGAATAAATGGTGTATTAACACAAGTGTAACCATAACATTTGTCAGATTGGTTGTGAGACTTGTTTTTCAAAACTAGAGGATTGGAATGATTTTGCTTTTCCAAAAACCAATAATTAATCATACTTGTACTTTGAAATTTTGTTAAACCATGTAAAAAAAAGAAGAAGATAAATAATAGAAGGGGGTAGTTACATATTTGTGAGCCTCCAGTCAAAACTCTTTCATGGAGTATTTTTGGAGGAAAACCAACCAAGAACCAAGATAAACATTTGTTGTCAATGTTTCCTTTCAGGTGTTTGGGGCTTATTTATCAAGTCCATGGAATACTCGCAACAGCAGGGAACTAAAGACGTCATACTTTGGTGACGGTGAGAGTTTTCTCTTCACAGTCACGCCCACCGAGCAGCACTACCCCTGGGTGGGGCTCAGTGACAGGCAGGATAAGGAGCCCTTGGACATAGCCAGCCAGTTATTCATGAGGGGAACAAGGAATTTGGTTTCCATAGGTGGAGGGTGAGTGGTATTTGACGAGCCGATTCCAGGGCTTAGTTTCTTAGAGCTGTTTAAGCACAACAAAATTAGGCTTACCAGAACAATGTTACCAGCCAAAATATCATGTCACATGTACAATTTGTGACTGGTATTCTGCTCAATTGTGCTTAGCAGAAAATGTTAAGTACCATTTTCTGTTTAAGAAGCTCTATGAAACTGTACCCAGGATGTGGCGTGGTGGTGTCAGTTCTCAAATTGTTTCAACCAGGAAAAAAGACTGTTTGAAATTGCACCATTGTTGTAGCTCACTAATGCTATCATGTGCTCCAAGACCGTGCCTTCAAAACTAGGGCCTGGAAAGAGCCGAAACCTCAACAAATTGGGTCTCAAGACCTGTCTCAATAACGAGACTAATCTCGTCATAAAACCAAAAATAGGGGACCAGGCTTTTTGTTATTTCAGTCTCAGTTTGACTTTGTTGTTTTAAATGGAAGAAAAACAGGGCAAACATTTTGAGCTAACAAATTATGAAATAACTTTAAATTGTGTTCTCAGACATATTTTCGAATTTGTTTTAGTACACACTGAAAGATTGTAAGAAAACAAATATCAAGTAATAAACCACAATGAAAACTGACCGGGTAAATTTTTTACAATTTGGGGTTCAACAAAGAAAAATTTACCAGAGTGGAGCTTGAACTTGCGACCTTTGGATAAACGTGCCGGCGCTCTAACAACTGAGCTACCAAGCACCAATATTTGAAATATAAGGTGGCATCTCTTTAATAAGGTGATCCATCTTATTACATTTTCAGTGAGGGTGAGGGAATACACCTGGAGAACGACATCTCACAGGGCTGGAGTGAAAGCTGCAAGACATTCAACAATCCACCCCTAGCGACAAATAGTAGATTCCAATGTGAGATCATTGAAGTATTAGCATTCCAAGATGTCGGCCACATCGCTGTAGAAAAGTCAGAAACACAGTCAGATCCTGCTACAGATCCAGTGACAAATGCAGCCGTGGCTCTAGCAGACCCAGTGGTAGAGACTGCAAAAGCTGTGACAGAACCACCGATGGATACAGTGGGGGAACCCAACGGGGAGAGCTCAACAGTGGAGTCAATAGAATTGAAGAAAGTTGAAGCCGAGGAAAGCCCAGCAAATGACCAAGGACCCTAGCTCCTCCAAGAAGTAGGGATGAAGGGTCAAGAGTGTAACAGCTTCTATTGTAGCTCAGTAAACCTTTATCATAATCAGCCATCTTTGTCATATTATCTCCTGTATACAAAGGCATTTATAGTACTGCTGTAACACATGGGAAGGGGCCAGCTTATTTTCCCTTCAAGACTTAGTTTGGTTACATTGATTTAAATGGAAGAGACGTCGGCATCACATAGAAATCCAGAGTACATTGAGCATGACTGCATTCTGTGTCCTGCTATGGATTTATACATTATGTTACATCAGTGTATGGCGAAATGGCGACACGCATTGAGTATTTTGTTTGTATATTAATGGGCGATCTAAATGACGTAGTGTTTGTATGGCAAATGTCACCATACGCATAATACAATTAAACATTGGCTCGCAACTGAGTCGTTAAGATAACTTTCACTTTCAGGTTCTGTGCTGAATCATGATGGGCCCATGATAATCATCCCCTCATGTATCCTGTCAATATATTTTCGGGGTGTCATGTGGCCGAGTGGATTAGAGCATCGAATTCAAGTTTTGGTGGTTAAGTCATCGGGGTGTGGGTTCGAATCCTGGTCATGCCACTTGTGTCCTTGAGCAAGATACTTTACTACAATTGCTTCTCTTCACCCAGGGGTATAAATGGGTACCTGCGAGGGTAGAGGTTGATATTGTGTTTGAAAAGCCTTCGGAGCGCCACGGCAGCCTGGGATGTATACTCCCCAGGGAGCTGAGAATGATTACAGGAATGTTATTGGCCCAATGACCAGGGCACTAATGTAAAGCGCATTGAGATGTTATTGTGAAATGCGCTATATAAGAACTAGTTATTATTATTATATTTTCATCTTCAAGACAACCTTATAGCAGGCCTGATGTTTTACTTGTGAAAGGGCAACAGCACCAAGGCGTTTTCTCCTCGGTTGAGGGCACCTCTATGAGGAAATTGTAACTTTCTGTAGCCCCTTTGCATTGGCTGCCATCTTTCATGGCAAACAATAGATACGTGTGCGCCTGTACGCACTGCGCACGATTCTCAGCCATGATAGCTCTTCATTAACTTCAGTGAGGGAATTGTTTTGGGCTTGTGACGTCATATGCAAGGGGCACCAAGGCAATAACCAGGGGCAACAGAGGCAACCTTCGTGAAGATCAAGCCTGTTATAGGTCAGACTTGTAATTATCATCTTTTGTCTATGAGCTTTTCTTTCATCACTTCCTGCATATTATCTGTCAAAGATAATGTGAGCAAGTGACAACAATAAACATTAAGATAATATGGATATAAAATGTTTGTGTGTAAAACAGTATTACTGCATAATTATGCAATGACATAAAAAGTGTGTAGAATCCAATAAGTAATGTGTTCTCCATAGTTAGGATAAACTGCCGGGATGATACTTTAATGTACTGTTTTGAGTTGTAAATATTGTTGAGGTGCTTGATTGATTGACGAACAAATGTGCTTTCGGGGAGTGAATAATTTCAGTCATAGCTGCAAATTTGCTGATTACCTGTCTTGTAAGAGTTGTGTGTTGTCTTGCTAAAAGTTACGTATTTCCGCTACCAGAGCTTTTTGGAGTTCTACGTGACTATCAATTTTACAACACAACTTTCAATGAGCAAATGAATGGGAGTTTTTGAGTTGCTAAGAAGCAGCACGGATATAGGGAATCTTGTGCTGCTTGTGTAATTCTGAACACGTGCACATCTCCAAGAATGATGGATTCACTGTTGTCTGCAGCACCTAGCGCCTTCATAGAATTCTCCCATTTCTGAAGGTCTTCCTGTGGAAACTTTAGACTCATGTTACTAGAATGAGTCACAACCTAAAAATATCTCTTGGCAGAGAGCATTATAAAAAATTGTATTAATCAATTAAGTATAATATGTCATTGAAACTATGTCTGTATATCTGTGTAGGTTTGTATAAAATTTGAATGCGCTATGCAAAGGCAATGTCAGAAGTGTGTTACCGTACAATATAGCAATAAATACACGAATAGCATATTATGATAGTAATAAATAAACCACTGCAGCTTTCCACTTTTTGGCACCAGTTGTTTGTACTTGCAAAAGAAACTTTTTTGTAGAAAAAAAGAAATTGTATACATGTTAATTGTAGGTGTAGCTAAAAGTATCAGTGCTTTGACTGTTAAAAAGATAATTGTGACAATCAATAATTTCAGTCACAATAAAGGAATTAAGATGTCTTGTATAATGAGAAATAGATTAAGAAGCTGTAACAAGTTGCCAGTTGGGTACATGAAATGCTCTCCAATGCAGACGTTGTTATTGGTTTCTAAAACAGTTTCCATGAGAGACCATTCTGTATTGTAAAATTATGTCACAGGAATGCCCCTGAGATATGTCTTGAAAGTATTACAAAGTTTACCTTGTATTATTTTAGAAATCGACATGCCAGTGCAACCAGATGGTACATGTACACTGTATAAGGAGTTTCAAGGATCGTGTTACAAAGGGCAAAAGTGCCATCTTAAAAATATACCTTAATACATCTTGGGAAACCAAGTTGCACTATTTCAGGTTCGCAAGATACCAAATTCCCCTAACTGAATTACAACGTTAATGCACTTGACTAGGGCTTGAAATATTTATTGGACCACTGCGCAGAGAGCACAGCAACCACAACCGAACAGGTCCAGCAGTTAAGTATTTTCAAGATTTATTATCTACATGTACATGTACATATACATACTTCAGCTTTCAAAGATAAAATCATCCTAAAAGTTGGCAAACACAAAACAAGAAGAAATAATTAAGGCCTTCTCTAAATAGTTTGGTCATGTGAAGGTTGTGACATGTGGTCTATTGGGATTATTTATTTTGTATACCTTTCTGGGATCCTTAAAACAGACTAGCTCTGTGAGCCATAGGTTAGAGGATAACTGTGTAAAGAAGACCCCCAAATTTCAGTTTTAGACGCGGAGGAAAAGTTCTACTTAGTAAAAAAAAAACATGCAATCAAGTAGAGACTGAAAACCCACACAGTGGAATTTCTCATACAATTTGACTCCTGCTGATACGACTCAAATGGATGATATGAGAAAAGAGTGTGTGTACATGCATTGTCAGTTCATTGGGTTTCGCATTCGGGTTGGTTGCAGCTACATGCTAGGCCCAATTTCATAGAGCTGTTTAAAGTCAAACATTTTGTTTAACAATTTACTGTTCAGTAAAACTAAACCAGCAAGCCAGCCAAGCAAGGCTATGTGTATAATATGGTATTCTGCAAGCAAAATTCGTTCGTGCTTATAGCTACTTTTTGTACTTAAGCAGCTCGATTAAACTGTGTGTCTATGGTGTGAAGCTGATTTTGGCTACAGTATTATTTCTAAGTGGACAATTATGATAATGGCTTTGCATTGTATGATGTGCATTTCTTGTGTAACCTTTTCATAAAATCATTTTGAGAAATACATATGAAAAAAACAGTAAACAATGTTGACCCAAATACTTTACAGTATTGATTTGTTTTGGTAGAACTCTTTTTTCAATAGATTTATTATCCAATGAGGTGAACACTCTGTGCTATTTTGTACTACTTTTCTGTATAATATAGTTTGTTATAATTCAAGCAAAATTTACCACAATCATCTTGCCACAAGTCTGAATAATGATATTTTGGGCAACTTGTTTTCACTATTTTAGAGACCATTGTATAATAACGATCAACTAGTAAATTTAACATATTGAAAAATATGACACTTTATTTTTACATCCACAATAGCATGTTTAAAAATACAAGAACATCACATGCACCAATTAAGATGTAAAAAAAAACTTTTACAGGTTAGTAGTGTTTTTGTTTTTATTTAAATTGGAATCAAACATTCGCATTACTTATGATAGATAATTGTTACATTTGTGGATTAAGGTTAAATTGATAAAAACAAGTTTGTGTGGGGTTCGGGGAATAAATCTTGCCATAAATCGAATGAAAGAGTCGGATTCTTTTACTTTTACTACACAATCATTTTTCATAATGAACATATAACAATAAAAAAGTGTTTACAAATCAACAAAGATTCAAATCAACCCGAGATTAAGACCTGACCTCCGTTTCTAGTTAGAACAAAGTTACGAATTTTACCCAACATGTGATTATGGTGTCAATAAATCCTATGTGATTGTTGCACAAACTTGGGCGTGATTGGCAAATGGGGTTTCTTAGTATACTCTCTTCCTCTTCCGAAGTTTTAATTATGCCCCGCCCCCGCGGTTGGCGATGTAGTCTCGGTTCGAGACGCTCCTAGTTCGAAAGCTGTACTCCTGCTGTTATTTGCCCTCGCCGATAAGAGTCGCCAATTATTAATAACAGGAGGGTCTTGAACCAAGACTATTGGCGACACACCCTGCAGTTACAGGGTAGTTCCATTGTTGTACTACTCCCCAATTACAGGGTAGTTCCATTGTTGTACTAGTCCCTTTTCTAAAGAAATCCTCTGTGGGGTACCACTAGAACAAAGACAATCTTGCGGGGTAACATTATGTTCTGTGTAAAGTACCCCGTAAGTTTGCGCGTTTAAGGGCATGTGTGCACGTATGTAAGCAATTATTGACGATAAGCCAATGACTTGGCATATCACCTTCAAACTCGGTGCGTGGATTGGTCTTCCCCAGAAGCCTGGTGTTTTTGGATCCCCCCTATTACGCTAATGTCAATGTCATTATGGCTACAACAAAAGATATGTTGCCCAAGTGATAACTCAAGATTGGCATAATGCTGTGTTGTAGTATAGGTGCGTGCTACTTCGTGAAAACGCAAAAAGACATATTTCGCACTTTTTTGGTTTCACGAAGTAGCACGGAACTTCTCTCGTGTCTAGTTTCTTAATGAATTATGCAAATGAGTCAAAATAAGATTATTTTTTTAAGTTCAAGTCATCAAGTATCTACATTGAGAAATTTAAATGGAAATACTTTGAAGTTTTGAAGGAAAGTGGGTTTCTAAAAAATGTTCACTTCAGAGGCCGTTTTCTCTGATTGTTATTTTTTTTGCTGGTATAGCAGTGCGTGCTACTTCGTGAAAACGCTGACGAACTATAAAGCAGCAGTGGGGCAACCATTGTCTGAAAACCTCAATTTGCATGTCATCCAATAAGTCTTGTTGAATCACAGAGGTTGCTTTACGCAAAGACTTTCTGTAATTAGCACCACCAGCGCCAACATACTAAAGCACCCCATCGTGACAAAAGACATGTTGTAGCTTCCAGTCTGGTCGTGAATCAAACCTTAAATAAGGTGAAAGACAGGAAGAAAATAATAACATAAGTTATAAACAATTCACTTCTCACTTTTGCTCACTAGACAAATTCTATCAAATTTCTCTTTTGCCCATTCCCTGTTACCCTCCTCCTCTTTTCAATCCTAAATAGGAGCTTTTTATCCGGTCTCAAATGAGCAAGCGACTCATGAAAAAAATAAAATTGGCCAATTATGTAAAACACAATATGAGCGTCACAACCTCCATAACTCTGCTAGTTCATTTATCATCTACTTTTCCCTACGCATTTGGGTGTTTTAAATACTGTTATCAATCTGATTATAGACCCATTGCACAACGCGCAGCGCACATACACGCGCGTCTCCTGTCCGCCATGCTGGGTGTCAAAACGTGCACAAAAAGTATGGTACACGTGTTCACACGCGCATTGTTCGTAAACACGTGTACCATCCTTTTGTACACGTTTTGACACCCAGCATGGCGGACAGGAGACGCGCGTGTATGTGCGCTGCGCGTTGTGCAATGGGTCTATACAAAATAACGTAAATTAGTGATTCTCATACCTGGGAGAAAACCGCAACTAAAGAGCAAAAGTCCAGTCACCAATTCCATCCAACTGAAAGCGCACGTGAGAAGGTCTGGTCCAATCAACTCTCTTGTGAAGACGTCGACCAAGGAACCCAATGCGCCATTACTAATAGAGTAAACACCGACATTCACTAGCGCCAGCCAATAGGAGTTCATCCACGGATCGAAGAGCAAAGATAGCGTTATCAATGTGAGCTGTATTCCCATAAAATGTCGTAAATTTAAAATACCTCTGTCAACGAGGGGACCATTCAGTAACCTCCCAATCAATTTGGTCACGCCTGCAGCTGTGCAAAATACAACAGCATCTTCGGCACTGAAACCTTTACCCAGTGCGTGATCGACGTAGTATATATTCCATGACGTATTCACAAAATGGCAGCACATGAATATGATGGTTGGTATCCAGAAAGTTTTCTGGAAACACACGGAGATACCAAAACTACGTTTTATCGTCATTAAAGCTTCTTTCATAAGTTGTATTCTGGAAATTGTCTCGTTATATTTTTGTAATTTTGATTTCGTTTCTTCACAAAAGGGGACAGGTTGATAGGACTCTTGGTTGTGCTTTTCTGTTGATGGTTTTCGTAGAAGAGCGCCACATACGGCAAGATGTAAACCAATCCCACCTAGCAAAAGCAAAGCCCCACGCCACCCGTACGTATCAAGAAGCAATTGGACTAAAGGAGCCATAAGAATCAATCCCATTGGACTTCCTGCCTGTCCTATACCATTGGCCGTAGCATAGTTAGTCTTGAAACAACGACCAATCATCGCTTTCGGCAATATGTTAGCAAAGCTTATTCCAGGTCCTGCAGTGGAAATAAAAGTAAACTGTAATGTGTTTAATGGGCAACCAACTTTGTGTTTTGGACATAACGACAAGCATGGGCGTGTGTGAACGGGGAGTTGTTCATGGCCCCCTGCTTACCGCGAAATTATACGCTTGTAATACAGGTCTCTGAAAAGCACATTCCACAGGAGCTAAGCGCAAAATTCTGAGTTAAGCAGGAGCCATGAAATTGGGCTCAGAAGGCTAATCAAAAGGACTACTTTAACAAAAGGGATTGGCGCTAACGATCAAGATAGAGTTCGTACAAAAAATTGTATTACCGAATCCAAGAGCCAATATTACGGTGAGCTGAACGACACTCGTTGCGAAGGAGGCAGCAATCACAGATCCCCCAACCATGAATCCACTGGCTACGATCACAGCTCGGGGTCCGAATATGGATTCAAGCGGTGCCACAAAGATACCTGTAGTTACAAGCAAACACAATGTGCGTTTAAGTGTGACTGCTTTCACTTTTGCTCCCTCTTTTCCCTGTTCCTTTCCTCGTATCTGTCAGTACCGCAATCGTTGCTGTGCCCGCTGTTAAAACAAAATTATAGAACTGCCAAATAGCCACCGGGCTAGCTCTGTGGACTACCGGCAAGACATCTGCTCTATTTCGAATCCTGCCCAAATGCCTATGGATTGTTTTTCCACAGAACTTGGGAAACTACTGAGTATGATTAATACACATGGGGATAAGGGTAAAAACCAATTAACTTATTAACACAACTCTTGATAGTTCTGTACCCTGGTTGGCTGAAACACAGTCACGTGGGGTTAACTAATTATACGAATAATGATTGTTTATGAATGCTTTGGTGATGTTCACGAGTTGGAATATGGAATGTTCCTTTCAACCACGATTCAACGAGGTGAATGAAGCCGAGTAGAATGGAACATTCAATAATTCCGATTCAGAACCTTAGCTA
>CM021541.1:6677582-6689758 GCA_010994315.2 Pisaster ochraceus | reverse complement strand
TCAACTCAAGGGTGGCTTTGGTAAAAGCTAACCACTGGTCCCCTTTTCTTAATCAACTCAAGGGTGGCTTTGGTAAAAGCTAACCCCTGGTCCCCTTTCTTTATCAACTCAAGGGTGGGTTTGGAAAAAGCTGATCCCACGCCCCCTCCTTTTTCAACTCGAGGGGGGAATGGTAAGAGATAAACACCTTGAAATAGCGATACATGAGTCATGAGTTGTAGGCCTGTGATTTTTACATTAAGTCTTTCCTGATTCCAGGATTGCTTTGATCTCACTTTAATACTTTACCTTCAAGTTGTCTGAAAAGATGTAAGCCTGCTACCAAAGGAAGAATGTTAGCCACGTTCTGTCCAAAGCATTAAGCATTCCACTTATTGTTATGTGCAAATATACAAATCCTATAAAAGGCATCCCTTGAAATTCTGGGGTTTCTATCTGTAGACTAAAGAGGATATTGCAATGTATTGTTCAGGATCCTTCACTTTTGTACAGTCACATTGACTGTTCCTGGACATGCTGGAAGAATACTCTTTCAGCTTATGTTTTTTAAGAAGGTGCTACAGTGAAAAGTCCAGTTCTCATGTAGTATGGTCATATTTTATTTCATGTAATTTCACTAAAAAAGAGCTGTGTTGCATCTTTCTTGTCCGTTAACTGTCCAGTAGGTAGAGGGTTCGTTGCCATTTCAAGTATCTGCAAATTGTAGAACTTTAATCTTAAAACTTTAGGACTCTGTTAATGCTATCCTGAATGATATTTAAGACCAAATATAAGTGCATAAAACAGCCGATTCAGCTATAATTAATGAAGTTCCTGGAGCTATATGAAGGGCAAGTCCAGAGGGTGGGTTCAACTTTATGTAAAAGGAGCAAATTGGAGAACATATCAGTATCTTGATTGAAGAACTGGGTGCAGATGTTTATTAAGTCACTGCTAACATAACAATGACAGCAAAGAAACTTTCTGGGATAGTTTGCATTTCCTAATTAACCAATCAGAAGAAAGTGACCATGGCAACTGAATCGCACCCAGCCAATCAGCTGTGTAGGCTACCAGGATTAGGTTGCTAGGGAGTTTGTTTCTGCCAGCAGTGACTCCTCCTGTTGACTGCTTGTCCTGAGGAAACTTCTGTACCAGACACTTCCTCCCTTTATTTCACAAGTCTGGTTCTGTGTCCATGTCGCTGGGGTTCAAGCATGCCATCTGTCTAACAGTGGAGTATTATAAGGAGACCCTTCTGCTGTACTCTCTTGATGACGTTGGACCCCTCAAGCAGTCATTTCTGTACACTAGAACAGTGAGTTTTAGCTCCTGTTGGTCTGTTCTGGAGTGCCTGACAAGATATTGAACTAGAATGATAAAATAGTGACATGAACATACAACTATATTTTGTTTGACTTTATTTTTTTATGTTCCACTGTATAGTGCAATTCAACCTACTGGTTGCCATACTGCACTTAAAAAAAAACGTTTTACTTTGTTGTATGAAGTAAACCAATAGTAATAGTTATAAAAAAATATATAAAAAAAACAAGAAGCATACGCCATAAACATGATTTAGGTTTTGTAAGTACTTGGCCTCCCATAAAAAGTTATTACACTATCTTAATGCCTGACTCGACACCCAAGCCAATGTCAGAGTCTTTTTGTATGGACCAAGTTCTTCTCATCGGCAACATCAAGTTTGGTCGGCTTCAGGGAAGTTATACCCTTGACCAGCTCCTGCTTGACAAAATGTTTCATCAGAGTCTGGAAGCCATACATGTACTCCGCAGTAAAATCTAACCACTCTGCCACATTCAGGGTTTTCCTTTTAACACACACAGCATGTGTTTATACATATATACTTGCAAACCTTATAAACCACAAGCTCTTTGTGATGATGTTTAAAAATGCTCATGATTGTAAAAACTGTTCAGCATTGATGTTATTGTTGGTGTCAAACAATCAGTATTCTTAGAACATGGAGAATCTTTGGCAAATCACTGGCAAGGAATGGCATGCCAGCAGAGCTTGATTTTACAAAGATTAATCTTAAAGACAGGGTATACTTTTTGTAATACATGTATTGTCAAAGACCAGTATCCTCTCTTGGTGTATCCCAACATATGCATAAAATAATTAAACTGGACCCAAGTGTAGTAGTTACTTCCAGTATCTTTTATTTAAATTTTGCAGTATTTAAACATGCTGTTACGTGTACTTTGTGTTACTGTTATCGCTTCTTTGCATACCATTCCGAAGTATTCACCTACATGTATATATACAAGGTAGCTAACACCTTTTGCTGCAACTGTAAAGTAAGTTAAAGTATTTAACAGACTTGGATAATTCTTCTTTTGTTGAGGAGTGAATAATTGGTTTGTCCCTCCAACCCCACTACAATGTATCTTTTATAGGATACTTGTAATTAACGAGGCAAGTTAGTGGATTGTTGGGGGAAGGGATTGTTCTCAGATCAACAAAACTCCTTGTTATTGTAAAATACAAAATCCCCAAAAGTCCATGTTTAGCAGGAGTGGATTACCAGCAAAAACTAATTTTAATTTAAAATGCTCATGGCTGGTTCTTTCTGAATTCTTGCCTAGCAAAATGTTAACCAATATTCCCTCCTTTATGAATTTGAGCCCAGAGCCTGTATCATTGTACAGTCCTTTTTACATCATCATGCACTGTAATTTACAAATCAAGGATTTAATAATTTGTGAAACTTTATAATGATTTCAGATGTGGCTTGTTTACTTTATATTGAAATGATTTTGTGTGCACGTTGTGCCTTATTTAATATTTGATGACACAAGTTCAATCATATTTTTTTTAATGCTCAGTATGTTTATGCTTTGCTGTTGAAAGCAAACATTTGAAATATTTGATGAATTAAAACATAGACCATTTTTATCTGGATGCATAGACCTATAACCTGGGCCCAATTTCATAGAGCTGCTGCTTAAGCAAAAAAGTAGCTAAGCACAACAAAATTATGCTTATCAGAACAGGGTTACCAGCCAAAATACCATGTCACATGTACAATTTGTGACTGGTAACCTGCTCATTTCTGCCAAGCAGAAAATTGCTAAGCAATATTTTCTGCTTAAGTAGCTCTATGAAATTGGGCCCTGGGGCAATTTCAAAGCATAGTTAGCAAATTTCCGTGCTGACTTCTAGAGAAAACTGTGCTTAAGCATAAGCTATTTCACAGGTTAGCAAGCAAATCAAGTGCTCACAGTGCTGGAAGGTTAGCATACTCTTTGTTTCTATTTCACACAGGAAACTAAACAAATATGGCAGCAGCTTGATAATGGTCTGCTACATATACAGTGATTAGTACTTTCATACCTTTGTCTAAAGTCAGACAATTTTGTTTGCCAGCTGAAAAAGATAGCTTTTATTTTTTTAAGATAAAGAAATCCTGCTCTGTGAAATCCACAACTCTTGGGGTTACCAAGAGGTGGAAATGCCACCCTTTCAACGTACATGTGCCTGATAATTTGGACTCCAGTTCAGCCCGTTTTGTCAGCCGTCAGTATACTGAAACATTAATCAGCAGCATTTTGTTTAACCACATTGTGTAAATAATTATTTCAAGCAACTGTCTTTCAGATTTTTATTTTCTTTATTATTGTATACCGGTACTATCCAATTTTCTATATGCAAATATAAAAAAATGTACGTGGTTAGTAAATCAAGGCAATGCATATGCTGTAAAATTAAATTGTGTTAATCACTTAATAAATATATGCTAAGTTATATGATATTTTGTAAGTAAAAGGAGAAACAAAAAGGAGTGTATTTGTATGCATTGATGACCAATGAGACCTGCTCCAGCAATATAGCAATATCTTGGCATTTACCATAATGCGCAAGGGTCCTAAGGTAACAAATTTACCCAAGCCTGCCAAGGGACTAACGTGAGATTTTCAGGTCACTGTACAACTGTATGGCGTTTTCTCTAAGTTGTGCTGGAAAAAGAAAAATTAAAAATTTTGTTAATTTCCACAATCAATGCATAAATCTCACTTGTGAATGTTGGGTAAAAGTAGAGGATTTTGCCAGAGCCAGTGTGACTGGTTCTGGCAAAACCTAAATGGGACAAACAAATTGGACCAACTTTTCAGTGGCTTTTTGTAGGAAGCTCTTTCAATTTAACCGTTGATGCAACAGGGCAAATGCAATTTACTGTCAAAAGAGAATTGGTGTACTGGTGCTTAAAGGTTACCACCGTAAAATACTCCACAAAATGTATTAATATTTTTTATCTGCACGTGTACTTTTGTGTATTATTTTAATTACCAAAGAAACTGTCAGAAGAAATCAATGATCAAATAATTCCAGATCATGGTGATAGTTTTTTCTTTTTAAAGTTACATTCATAGAAAGGTCTTGTGTAGCCAACGGTGAAGTATTCAATCTTTATATTTTGTAGAAAAGTCGCATTTCCTTAGGGTAATCCCTCTGCTGCCGCTTCCCAGGATGTATCCTAAACTTTGGTGTGATCCCTGGCTATTAAAGAATGGCACGTTAATCCGGAGGTCATTGTATCAAATCCCCCTCTAGTCAATTTTTCTATGTTCAATCCTAAATTATTTACATTTTACCCTGTCAGTTTTCACATGTGGTGTATTACTTTATATTTTATACAAGCTGAATAAACTTGAGTGAACTGTAATCTTGTACAACGCTATATTGATTTTTTATCAAAAGTTAAGCATTTAATCCTTCAACAAACTTTTTTAGCGGTTAAGAAAAATCGTCCGAGTAGGCAGCTATGGCTGTGGCTTGGTCACCATGTTTAACATGTGTTTTATTTATTAATTCCGGTTGTGAAGCCAAGGACTCTTAGAAAAGCCACCTTAATCACTACACTAGCCAAGAACCCCAAGGAGAGAAGACAAGGAAGGAAGTTTCAGTTTTAGATATGGGAGGAAAACCCCAGATATTTTTCCAGGGAAAACCCACACAATTAGGCAGGGACTGAAAACCCAAACCACATAGTGCCCCCTGTGGGATTAGAACCAGGGTCCCAGAGGTGGAAGGCAAGAAAAGATACCACTACGCCAACCTGACTGCCGATCCAACTGCGCTGAAGCATAGGATGCCCAGAGCAACACCCTAATAGCGACAGCCCCAGGCACCAATTCAGACACCTCCATTATACTCTTAAATACAAGGCGTTCCAGTACTGCCCATTAAGTACAAGTAAATTATTTTTTGTGTTTTACCCTACACTGATGTGTATTAAGCACTGTGCACTCAGTGCTTTCTTTAGTCCTGTGGAAAAAACCCACAGGCATATCACTCCTGTAAGATTCAAACCCATGACCTTTGCCATTGTAGAGCAGATGTCTTATCACCAAGCTTCAAGTTCAAATGCTACATTTTTAACAGCAGGTACCACAAAGGAGATCTTAAATATGCATCTGGGATAACAAATATTTTGTATATGTATGTGGCGGAAAGTACAAAATACCCAGTACCAAGTGCTTGAGACACATCAGTATGGGTAAACACTGCATTAATCATAAACTGGTGTAAAACAAAGTAAGACTGCCAGGTCAGCCTCATAAGATCCTTATTAAAGGCATCGCAGTTAGTGTGAATTTCATACATTATTTTAACATATTTTTGAGCTGGTATTATTTATCCTATTTGTCATATCTTCTCAAAACTGGTGTTTTGGGAAAAACAAACTTTGGCGTTTCTTTTTTTCCTGGTTTTTATTTTTGAGTGCTACGTAAATGAAATTGCAAAATGGACCTTACAGAACTGAGCCAATAATCTTTGAAGGTTGTGTCTGGAACATTAACTCTGGCTATGGCTTAGAGAGCTATGTCAGCGTATATTAAAGTATACATTGCATTAAAAGCCAAAAGGCACAGCCATAGGCAATAACTCTCAATTGGAACACAGCTAGGCAAATAAAATTTCACTGTTATATGGGAAAGAATTCCCCACAATGGGAAAATTACAATTTTGCAAACCAGTTGGCAAAATGAAAGTGCAAGAGTTATTTGCTAATATTGCTTGAAGAATTTTGTTATCTACAATAAATAGATACAAATTTGCACAAGTATCAAAAGATATATGAACTTTGTTTCGTCAGCTTCCATGTACAGTAAATCACCATCATGTAAAAGGTTTTTATTACACATTTTCCAATAATTATGGTGAGTTTCTCCAGCTGACGGGGGTATTTTCAACCTTCCTATATGCACAGCTTAGTTCGCTTTGTTTGTTAGGGTGACTGAGACTCGAGTGTAACTCAAGTCACATTTTTGATGACTCAGACTCGACTCCAACTCAAGTCACATTTTTTAATACTTGGACTTGGATTCAGACTCAGACTAGACCGTCTAGACTCAAACCTAGGACTCAGACATGATATTTGACTCATCAAGACTTGACATAAAAATGTTTGCAACATATTAATTTCGTGCAGGATAGTGACAACTGTGCCTGAAAAATGGGTTGTCACTTTTAAATGGCTTTTCAAAGAGTTGTGACCTTCAGGGATTTTTTTACATTTTAACCAGCCTATTGCTTGTCATCATCAGAAAACTTGATACAAATTAAGAACAAAAACCCAAACAACTGTTTGTTGTTTGTTTATGAAAAGATTTTAAAAAATTAATACCAAGTAATGAGAAGGAAAACTCACATTTTTTTCTCCATCAATTTGAAACCTTTGTGTACATCTATTGTTTTGGATACTTGTTTTTCAAAATATTTTTAATCTTAAGTGACTCGTATTCAAACTTCAGGGACCAAGATGGTCCTAACCATAATTATGGAGTTTGACATGTGCGCAATTCTGTTTTTTTCAAATACTCTAGTTTAACGAACAAAGTTGTTGTTATTTTGATATTATATATGTAAAATAAATTTAACAAATCAACAAATAAAACCCAAGAATAAGTTGGCCTCTGTTTCTGGTTACTTGTAAACATTTAAGAATTTTGCCCGACTGACATTCATGTTATCATTAAAACTATGTAATGGTTGCACAAATTCGGGCATGAATACAGTACACTGTACATGTATCCTATACCAAAATTTTACTTTTGTTTCACCTTTAATTTTCACAAATTATTTGTATTATATAAACAAAAGGTATTTTTATTTAAAAACTTGGTTTTTTTTCCTTCAAGAATTCTGTAGATATAAAATTGAAAAAGAAGATTTGATTTCACGCAAAAATACAGATTTTGTTCGACTTGTTTTCTCATTTTCGCTACGTGTGAGACTTGCATTGACTTTTGAAGGAAACTTAGGTTTTTAGGAGACAATCATCTATGTGTCTGTTCAACGAGGCCAGTAAAGTACCAGGCGGAAGGTCTTTATTGCAGACTGGGCAGGTTATGACCTTTGTTTGTTTGACCTCCTTTTGTGGTGTGGAGTCTACAAAGCTGCTTGTTGGCTTTGGTTTCTTAGCAGAGGGCTCTTGGCAAGAACTTTCAGTGGGTCGTCCGTTATTGTCCTGTAAAGGGCGCTTGGGACCCGGACTACATGGTACATTTGAGTTGGGATTTCCACTGTTAATGATTGCTGAACCCTGAGATGTGGATGAATTACCCAAAACAGTGCTTGATAAAGTAGTACAGTCAACATCTCCTCTTTCATCCTTTGTAGACTTTGTTTTGCTTTCGGACTTATCCGTAACACTCTCACAACTTTTGCGCTTCTGCTGACGACTTCTGTGGTCAACACTTCCTTTTAATTTATGTGGGTTGGTATCAAGTTCTGCCTTATTAACAACACAGCAATCATCCTCACTATCATCCCCTTTCCTTTTTGACGCAACAGTAGCACCATCAAGAAGGCTTTGGGTATCTCCACTATCCAATCGAGGGGTAGATTTGAAGAAGGATTTGAGGGTGAGAGGGGCAGTCATGGCTTTCTTTACCAGCTTAGGACTGACTGGTGATTCTGCTTCAACAGTTGTTATCTTTGGCTGATGCTTAACGTCATTTAAGGAGACTGGAGTTTTAATACCATTTACCATATTCTGCATCATTCTCTGTTTATACAAGAAAAATAAATTCATACATTTCAGTCTCAAGACTAGAAAAGGAAACCTTAAGATTGCGCTGGGTTGGTGAGACCAAAGCAGCCACCTTGAATGGGATGCAAATGGGTAGCATGGGTGGCTAGGGTTTAAAGCGACTGCCTCTCACCACCACAGACCTTACTAGGGTCATATGTCAGTAGAGTTGTGCCACAAGGATTTTCCCAGGGCCCTTGGGTTTTCCTTCCTCTGGAAAAATCAAAATATTTTGTTATCTGGCTGAGCGTGGTCATATAAAAAAATGGGTTGATGTGGCTGGCTGCCTAAGATGTCTTTACTGCCTGTGCCTCAACCATGTTGTAGCCGCATCCTAAGCAATTCAGCTTCTCAGCTGGGAGTCAGGATGATTAGCCTCCCAGTAATATTCTGCGGTGCAAATTGCTGCAGCAAACACCGTGGCAAGCCCCAGGCATGTAACTGTGTAATTGCAAAGTTAAGAGAAAACTTTGTAGTGATTTTCAGTTTTCTATGGCACTATACTATTATAAAAAAAGAAAAGAAAATCAGCTGAAATGTTGTACATCTGAAGCCCCCTTCTTTTACGCCATGTGTCTTGGGTTCTCAAACATGCATTACACAACACATGTGACTTACGGCCTTATGCCCCAAAGGACAATAGACCCTATGCATTGACCTCATCACGTCCCCATCTAAGAGGTAAAATGATGATGAAACAATGGAAACGCACATCTATGTAGGCGCAGCACACAGGATGGACCAATGACCTCTAGCTGAGCTGCTGACATTTGCATCTTGCAATCAGGAAGATTTTGTACAACAATCAGGGAGATATTCAGAATTACATTCAACATAATAGGGACAAAGTTTCCATAATCAAGGAGATTTACAAATTTGTTCATCAGAACACGGAAAGATTGGTTTATTTTCAGGGAACTTTCTACAAAATCTGGGAGAATTGGCAGCTCTGCGAGCCGGTATAAAAGATTCTTACCGCCTGTAATGTATCTAGTAGCTTTTGCTCACGGACCGTCTCTTCAGCAAGCTCTACTAGGCATTCTGGATAGCGGATACCAATCACTCGTTTGTCGTTACTCAAAGCAACTCGTACAACTCGCATGCTGTAACTGGTCTTACTACAGATGAAAAACACCCACATCAAACAAAACATCAGGTAACAAAAACAAAACTCTCTCTAAAAACCTAACTGCACGTATCGGTTTAACTGTAATTGAACATTCTCTATGCGAATGAAACCCTACATATGCATGAAAAACTATGTAGGCCCTAATGTCATTTCAGGGTATAGACCCCACAGGGTTCTCCCCATTTACAAGCTAGCGTATCAGGCTGATACGCGCAAATGGCATGCCGATATGTGCAAACTTCAGCCGATACACAAACAAATTTTTTTCTCAAAAAGTTTGAGGGAAAACCTTAAGTTATGCTCCAAACTGCACAGTAGGGCTTTTAAAACCAAGATAAACACACCAAGTAGAAAACATTCCCAAATGTTGTTTCATTTCAGCGAGCTTCGGCCAAACGTAAAAAAATTGGGTTCAGAATGCCCCAGTTTTGAAAAAACCTGGAGAGAACCCTGTTGTGTGTATTCGAACATTGGACCTGTCAAAAAGAACGAGCTTGTTTCTTTCATACGTTAAAACAATGTACATGAGACCAAAGTGGTCCTAACAGTGTTTGAATGCGCGCAAGACTTGCACGGTATATTGGCAACAGTATTGTTCATTATTTTGGCAATTTGTCTTTCAAAAAGATAGAAGGCAAAGAAATTAAAGATCTTTAACAAATGTTATCATCATTTTGTTCTCTCTCTCTCTCGCTCTCTTTGAACATTGCGTAAACGTTGGTGTGCACATTTACTGTATAAAACAATGGTTATTTACAAATTTAAAGATAATTTATGTTTTTTAAGATTCATTATGCAAAGTTTGCTGTTTTGTAATTGAGCACCATTATTCCTAGCTGCTGTGAAAACACCTCGGGTTAAGTCAAAATTCTCTCCAAGTGGTCCAGCTGGCTACTTCAGAATTGAAAAGCATTCCTTTTATAATATGAAACATGGAAAAAAGCTGGTGAAACGACAAGCTAACTGGTCTCACTGGCTAGTCACTGAAAATATGGGGAAAAGCCGGGTATCATGTAGGGGCATTGATGTTCAGTTGCAGGTATTACATTTTTCATCTGCTTAAAAAAGCAGCACCAAACCATCAACAAGCAGCAATGTAGTGTCTGGACTGTGCAAAAACGTTGTATCTTGCACAAACATACTCTGTGCAAAAATGATGTATCTCAGCACCTGTTGGTTTTGTGCGAACATCTGGGTTAATTTAAGTGAGATACAATGTTTTGACATTCTAAAACTCGCCTTTAACATAAATGCTATTTCAAGAGATATGACATTGCACTGAAACAATGATTATACCATTACACCAAAATATTTAATTTTGCTGCAATTTGCTGTTTATAGTTCTGACATACATTTAATACGAAACAATTATCGTATCAAAATGAACTGGTTCCACAAGAAATGCACCGAATAATCCCAACCATACCTCAGATCAAGTTTAGGTGCGTGTTTGTTGGCCGTCATTTCTAGAGTTGACAACAGAGTTACTATCCCTCCACACAACAGATCCATACCATGGAGACGGGTACCAACTGAAAAGGTCAAAGGTTATCAAAAGTTA
Organism: Pisaster ochraceus; assembly: GCA_010994315.2. NCBI lineage: Eukaryota > Metazoa > Echinodermata > Asteroidea > Forcipulatida > Asteriidae > Pisaster > Pisaster ochraceus. Next base: position 6,679,030 of record CM021541.1, on the reverse strand, counting down.
GCAACACATGGGAAAAAGCCTTGAAAAACAAAATTTAATGCTATACTGATATTTTTCGCAAATAATAAACGACAAGGGGACTTTTAGGGGGAGGCTTTGGAAATGGTAAGCATAGTAAATCTTCAAAAGTATGTTTGGAAAAACACTAGACTGCAGGCATTGTTCAGTTATGGTGTCATACTGGTAAAGTGCTAAAATTACTGGACTCTGGCCAGTAAAATGCTAAAATAACTGGACTCTGACCGGTAAAGTGCTAAAATTACTGGACTTTGGCCGATAAAGTGCTAAAATTACTGGACTCTGGCCGGTAAAGTGCTAAAATTACTGGACTCTGGTCTGGGGCTCAGTGGGTATAACAAGCCATGGAGGGTAAAACAATGCAGCTGTGTAACACCATCAAAATCTCTATTAAGAGTTGTGGTGATTCTGAAATGAACAAGTCAATAGAAAGATTATTTTTATGGTGTTACCACAAACATAACTATGTACATTGTATTCCCACCATGCAGTTTCAAATCCTACTCATGTACATGGCGTTACCACAAACCTTACTAGATTGTATCTCCACCATGCAAAGTTTCAAATCCTACTAATGCAGTTGTGTCTTTCTGCCCTCGTTTGCAAAATCATCTCCAAGAAAAGTTGAAGGCAAGGAGAAATCTCTAAAACAATCTTGAGGTTCATGGTCTACATGGTCTAGAGCACGTATACTCACTGGTGCAGCTGCCAGGGTTCTTGCAGTGGGACCCATGAATACATCTATCTTTAGTTGCTTCGTACTGATCCTTCCACCCTTCCTCTGATGATTATAAAAGTAATAGCAAAAACAAGAATTTCTTGAGAACTTTCTAAAATTTTAAAAGCACCTCGTACTGTAACTGCCACTCAGGAGCACGCAGCCCTGGAAGCAAACTTGGCACACACATATGACTCACCAATAGCAACACCAGTCTGTACCTCCACATGCACCCAAGCAGTCACAGTGTGTTCGGAGGAACAAAAGTTAAGTGCTTTGCTCAAGAACATGTGCCAGAACGGGACTTGAATGCAAACTCTGATGACTCAGTTACCTTGTCATGCTTCAGTTTACTGAAGCCATGGCAACGTAGACGATTAGACAGAACCCCCCACCCCCGGAAAGCAAGTAAAACAAATGGATTACAAAAACTAAGCCATACCAGCGTCCTCTTTGCTGATTGGTACATATCGCATCTTCAAGTCGTCATAATCCTCGTCTGTCTGTGAAACTCCAGTATTTGGCCTAGAGACAGAAAAAAATAAACAAAAACAAATTCAAAAGTAAACATTCTCATGTGAAGCTCCAAACAATAACTAATCAAATGTATCAGGGTGCCAGTCATGAGTCTTAATGTACATGTCACAGTATTCTGACTGGTATCACATTTCTAGTTTTGACGGTTTGACATTTTGACAGTTAAGAAACCTTG
>CM021541.1:6588568-6604704 GCA_010994315.2 Pisaster ochraceus | reverse complement strand
CTCCCCACCTTGCCCCGCTTCTCAACTCTTTCATCGCCTTTTCCTGGAACCCCATGCAGCTAAGACCATTATCACTATGTGTTTTACTGAATTGTTGTTGTTTTTTTGTTTTTTTGATTATCCTCTCCATTGGTGTTGCTTTGTCGAGTTTCATTATTCTTCATCGCTGATGAATTAATAATTATCGTTGTCTTCATTCTTGCGATTGTTGCTGTTTCCTCCAAGTGTTAATTGTATTTTACTTTTGTTGAGCATGACTTCAAACTGATCTATTATATATACGCTTTGTAGTTCATTCAAATTGTTTTTATTTTCGAACACTTGTTGATTTGTAGCCTGTTGTTGGCACTTATAGATCAATAAAAATAATAACACGTTAATTCCGATATAAAAGGATTATTTATTGCTGTCCGTTGAGTGATGTGGTTCTCACAGACACGCAGGCTATGGGGGAGAGAGAGGGAGAGGACGCGAGTAGAGTGAAGGGTGTACATGGCTGGGGTTCGCCAGATCAAATTTGAAACCAAAAGGTTCAGACAATGCTCACGATAGCGACAATGGCTACGATAAAGACCAATGCTGTGTCCACTGTCATGGCCGGTTTCTTCAGAGATATGTGAAAAAAAAATAAGTTAAATGTCCATTTAAAGCCTCCTTCTTTGTGACAAAATTTTGTCCCAACAATTGCTTTTGGTCAAATCTTTATTTAATGGTCAGATCTAACCTTTGAGGATGACGCAACACATAGCTGTCTGTCAGAGCTGTCAATCATGCAGATCTGATCAACCAGACTATCACTGAGAATGTCACAGTTGAGACCTCAAGAACTACAAGCTAGGGCATATGTGCATTGCTTTCTCTTAAATTGTGTACATTTTCTCGCTTAAGTCTTGAATTGAATTTGCATTTTATACACTTGTAATTATTAACTTTTTCTCTGAGGAGTAGTTTTTTAAAGAAATGTGTCGATATATTGTTCTGGATTTGAATAATTTTTTTTAATGTGATTGTTGTGCTTTTGCAGTGAAATATATTCACGACACTACATTTTTAAAGATATTTGTGCTTTTTACCATTGTATTCTTACAATGTACAGTATTGTATGTTTTTTCAAAGCGATCATGCTTCTCTATAGCTGATGCTCTTTTTGTCTGACACAGGCAAAATGGGGTTTTTTTAGCACAAAGTTTGCGGGTTGGGTGTATAAAGTTTTACAGTTGAGAAATTGTAACATATGGGGCGCCCTTTGTTAGATTTGCTTCCTTCGAAAACGTGTTGAACATCATGTTATGTATCTCAACATGACAACATATTATGACAAAATCACCGACTTAAACGTAGTACAATCATTATAACAATGCTTTATTTAATTAAAAGCAGTGGTATCACCAGAGGGGGACCCTTGCCCCCCCCCTTTTGCCCCCCCCCCATATAAAATCACAGAAAAGTATATTCTTATAATATATAAATCGTTTAAGGCTGCATAAAATGCTGCCGTAAAAAGGAAAACTTTTATTCATATCACTATGTGGACTATAAGGCAGTCATGACAAATGCAAGGAAACGCGCGCGCGATCGTATTGGCGGTAAATGTATGTTGTGGTTTTGCGGTTACAAGAGAGTGCAGGAAGTCACAAAGTTCAGTATAGTATGTGGTGGTCTGAAAGCAGAGCTCAGTTAACACAACGTAGTCAGATGCACAACAGAGAGATTTAAACAGCAAAATGGCCAGCGAAAAAGGTAATTTAGACCATTTCTTCTCCATATCAAAGCGCCCGTCTTTGCCTCGTGCTCCAACACCTAAGAGGCAGAGACGGGAAAATACAGAAGATTCTGATTCTGGTAATCACTGTTTGTGATTTAATCCTTGTATACAGTCGAAAAGTTTTATCTTATAAAAATGACAAGTTCTCTAAGATTTGGTTGTTTTCGTAATCTTTTGTTACCTGCAAACTATGTAGACTGTTTTAGAACTGCATTGGTGTGTTTCAACTATATCAGTTAACATATTTAATGATAAGCTTGCACTTCTTTGGCCCCCCCTCCAAATTTAATCTTTGCCCGCACTTGCCCCCCCCCCCTCTCAAATGAAAATGTCTAGTTACGCCACTGATTAAAAGTCCACAAACTTAAACGTCGCAAGTACTAACAGTGCATTGTCCCGTCGTCAACTCGTAGTGCAGATTGTTTATCTGAGCACACGGAAACAAGTAACTTTGTAATGGAAATAATTGAGTGGTGACTCAGCGTGTTAAAACCAGCCACAACCCTGTGTAAGGTTTTGACTAAGTGACCAATTCATCAATACATTTCCAGACATTTAAGTTTTGACTAAGTGACCAATTCATCAATACATTTCCAGACATTTAAACATAAAAACAAAACTTTGCCTCGACTCACCTCGAGCAAGCAAAGTACTATGCGAACTACCAACGCTTGTGCGTTCTGCACGGTTATCTAATAGCGCCTTCCTTTGACTCATCTCCTCGGGCCATGTTTAAACACGCTTCACCATATAGTATCACACATTTTTTAACATAGTCTCATGATCTCCTCTGGACCAATCAAAATGGATTTACCAGACCAGGTATTTATTAATACTTACTAACGTATGAGTAATAAACTAGAGAGTCCGCGCCCAAACAAAGTATGGCAGTGGTGCAGGGGGGGGGGTCTCCCCTTGAAAAACCCTGGAAGAGAATCGTGTTAGTTTTTTTAAACAAAAACAGGCGGGAGTGAAATTGTGTTCCCAAATTTATAATTGCATTGAGCCTGTTCTTCTGCATTTACTATTTTAACGTTCCCCACCTCTGGCTCAGCAAATAGTTTCTCAACCCCTCCAAAGATATCTCTGGTTACTCCACTTGGATTTGAGTATTAGTTACAATGATGTAATCACCTGAAGCTAAAACCACTGATCAATAGGACACGATAGTCCTTTTGAAGAACTTGGTTTTTACGATGCCTTAGTTCTACGAGCTGTAAGCGCACAACTCCGTGATAAACATTGCCATGAAGGAATACATAATTAGGAAATAATAGAAACACTTGTCCCTTCGCATTAGTTTCTTTTATTGTCAGTTGTGTTTTGTAAAACATTATATTTTTTTTATGTATACAGCTTTGCACAAAGCCTGTTCTATTTAAGAAAATGAAAGTTCAAATCCCCGACGTCAATGAAAAACTGCAAGCGTATGGAGAATATTATAATATTTTTGAAGGTACAAAATTGAGATGGCGAATGCTGAGAGTGCACAACAACAAAAAAGCTCGAAAAGTTATCAAATCTATTAAAATATTTACTTATAAAAAAACGTAAACAATGTTTCAGTTAAACATTTTAGGCTGTTATTACTCGCATTAATTATCCATGGTGAATAACCTCATTCACCGTCTGTGCCAATCCTGCGGCGTTGACAGCCGTCACTGTTAGGTAGTAGTCTGTATGAGGAACCAACGGCGATACACGCATACCAGTATTCATGGTTTCTACCCACTGCATGACGTCACTTCCGCCCAAGACGGTACCGAGAGAGACTTCAAAGTACAGTAGGGAGGAGGAGACGAACAATTCGTCCCAGCCCAAGTCAACCGTACCGTTCCCATGCCATGTAGAAGTGAGAAGATTCGAATCTGTGAAAATGATGACACAGGTCTTTTCTTACATATTTGCAACCATTTTTGTTTTTCCGTTGGTGTTATTGCAACCTAGCCCTATTTTTGTTGAGGGGTTTAGTTTGTGTTCACAGAAACTTCAAGCAATCACGATCATGATGTAGGCCTACATTGTTTTTAATTTCACAACATTGTGTTGTAAACAAAACAAAAATTATTGATCCCCTGCATATACGTCTTAACAGGCGACTGTGCTATGCTCACCATTATTTTAGTCAACTGGTATGCGTTTAAATACCTTGTCACCTAAAATTTGCACTACACTTTATAAAACACATGGATGTTGACTCCCAACAAACGTTATTGTGAAGATTACATCAAGTGAATGTTGCCATAGGTACTAGAATTTTTATTTGATGTGACTCTGACTTCTAAGAAGAAATTACAAACTTGTAGCAAGTCTCAACTAAAGTGAGATGTAAAAAAAAGGAAAAGGTATCCGTTACCTTGCCTTTTAGGTCTTGATGTCTCGACTGTGAAATTCTGAGTGATAACCTGGCTGATCAAATCTGCATGATTGACAGCTCTAACAGACAGGCTATATGTTGCGTCATCCTCAAGGGTAAGATCTGACCATATAAGATGCTCTTCCGATGCGGATCCACATCGTGTCCATGGAGATGTGGAATAACTTCCTCCAGTAAGACGGCACTAAAACGTGGGAAAAGACTCTTTATAATTGTTGTTGGAAATTGTTGTTGTAAATATGTTTTTCTGATGATGAGTTGCTCGTTAAAGGCGGCTGAAGAAACACGAATGAGTAAACAATAATTTAAATCGAAAGAATCGTAAAAGAAAAAATCAAAATGTGCGATACAATAGCCACGTCAAATGAATCTATCTGAAATAGTTATAAATACCTAAATAGCTATCTTCAGTCATATTAGTGCTATTCACCTGGTATAACTGAATGCCAAATGGGTCCATAAATCCTTCCCATGATGCTTTGAGGAAACTATTCTGGGACTGGTACCCGTCACGCGATGCATACGCTGTGTAAGACACGGCCTTAACTTTGACGAAGGCTGCTAGTGAACTCGGCGGCTCTGTAACTATGGTAACGCCATCAGATGATTTCCATGATGACCTCCCGGCATTGTTGTAGCATTTAACCGTAGCAAATAGTTTCTGACCTTCGACCATAACCCCAGAGAGATTAGCAATGATTTTTGACTCTGAATCGGGTGAAACTGTGCTAGGTAAGACGTCATCGAGCCCCGGTTCTAAACCTAAAGGGGAAAAGTTGTATTTGTTATCAAAATTTTTAACATACCTCAAATCTTTGGAAATGAAAAATTGTATGGATGTTTCACGTTACATTACAAAAATGGGAACTACCTGTAGCATCATAAACTCAACATGCACAATGTTTAATTGCCAATTAATGTACCATTGACTGTTTTATATTGCCGTAAACCAAACAAGATGGACACCCAAGTAATCACTGCCGAGAAAAACAATATGTACTCATACATTTACGGAACACTTCAGTAACATTCCTGTTGCCTTTTAAACATTATTTCAGAAATCATGTCGAATCTTACCAATGGACCATTGACAGTAATTGATTTTACTTTCTTGGTCAGACGCAGACCATCCAAAACATATAAATTTGTCATCTGAACTGAAATCAATATCTGTAAATAAAAAGGGAAGAAAACAAGAAGAAAACAAAAGTTTCCCCTAGTTAATATTCATCTTGGCCTTCACTTTTAATATGTATACTTTTAGACCAGAATTTCAGTCACTCAGCTTGATCTTTATTTTGGCTTCAAATGATAACTATTATCTGTTCTGAAACAGATCATATTACAAAACAGTCATATTATAAAGGCAATTACTGTATACTTACCATCTTCACCCGGACCGTCTATTACCGAATGAATAATGGGAACTGTCAAGTCAATTAGGATGGGGTATGAGGTCACTACAGAAGTGAGCTCAGCAGCATTCTTTGCCGTCACCGTGACGTAGATATGGGAACCATGAGACATTCTGAGTTCAGAATTCATAGCGTCTGTTTGGGTTCCCACGGACTTGAAACTCTGCAACTGAGTACCACCTGAACTGGTTCCTGAAACAATGAAATCAATCATATAAAAAAACTAATAAAATTTCTCTAGGACCTCGGGTTGTATGGACATATTATTTTCCGGTTTTTACGTACTTCTTTGTAAGACCATACTTTTTATATTGGAAAATTTAACAAACAAACATTCAAATGAGACATACAATTTGCTCTAGCAACACAAAAGTGAAGACAGTTGATTTCTTCTTTTGTCTAGGGTAAACAAAAGGATAGAAGTGGTTCTCTGGGGAAAAATAATTACTAAACATACCTATGGCCCAGTTGTAATCAATGATTGGGCTCTCTGGGTCAACGAAATGCCACTTGGCCCGGAGTGATGACCATTTGTTGATAAACTGTGTGTGGACATCTACTGATCCTTGACCAGTACTCGGTTCAGTGGTTATTAGTGTCACCTAGAAATGATAAATAATCGGACAGATTCCAAAATAAAATTCAACTGTCCTACTTATTAATCACAAAACTGAGGGCTAGTCTTGAACTTGTCAATTACCTTTCATTTTGAGATTATTTTGTCACCACCTTTTGTTAAATGCTATTAATATCAATTAATCAGTAAAGGTTAAAAGTGAAGAAGTGAACATTGTCAAATGGAAATTAAATTTTGAATTATTAAATAACGAGCAAAAAATAATAAACATTTTGCAAGGCCTTAGGTTCTTTGTACTTATTATTTTACCTGAATATTGTCAAGAAGAATTCCATTCGATCGTCTTACTGATGATATTCTCAATGTTGAGAGAGCTTCAATGGCGGTGAAATAAAACCTCTGTTCATGCCATTGTATGGATGAAAGACTCTGATCAGAGTGACTGCCAGCTGGTCGGCTGTACCACCTGAAGACGCGGTTTAATCCTGGTGCTTCAATAAGTCCTTCCTGGTTTAACCGAGGCTCGTGAGACGGGACAACGTGACTAGTGAAGAAGAGAATCCGGTAGTGGCTTCCAGGGGTTGAGTTAAAAGTTTGTGAGATCGACCCGTACACTGATAGGAAAGAACGTCCGTCAGGAGCAATCTTCTTCCCTGGAGTGACCACAGTCATTTGAGTATCGAGGCCAACTTCCCATGGCGCTATTTTATCCCGTGAACCTTTGGAGTCTTCCTCAGCTTTTGCCATTGTGGAATCAACTACAGGCGTTTCTGTCGACGAAGCAATTGATGGGTTATCATTTAACTGAGTGTCGATCATCTGTGTTGGCATTGGTTTTCGACTATCTGCAAATCAACACTCAAGAAAAAAGCAACCTAACACAAATAAACAAAATAACTATTAACTCTCAAAATGTGACACGGACAACACAGGTTATATTGTTTTTTATGAGATAATCACTTTTTTTTAAAGAACGTTTAACATTGTTCAAGTTACAAATGGAAAGTTAGTTTATGAGTCCTTAAAACAATAATGGACTATCCAGCCTTAGTGAAGTTACACTGAGCAGAACGGTAAAACAGAAGCCCGTCCAAGACACCTTCTTGGTTTAATTTTGAATAAAGGACTTGTATTTTACCATCAAAATACCAGATATTAAGGTTACATTCAATACCTGGTTCATTTCGTCCTTCAAATGATGGATTGACGATGAGATTATCTCCAGAATGGATGTAAGTCTGCGGTTCAGGAGGAGTGACGTCAACCACAAACCCGTCAGAGAAGACTTGGTCTGACGCTCTACCAGCTGCATCGATGGCCGACACTCTGGAGTAATATCTAATACCTGGTAATGCATGGAACAGTAGTACAAACACAATGCTCAGTAGAATTATGATGAAGTCATGACACATGATCGCTGTATTTACAAAATGGAAAAAAACTTCATGGTAACAATTTAATTCTGAGAGCTATAAACTGTACCTATAAATGGTTCCGTCTGGAAATTTGACATTTTCGAAGAATTGTCGTCCGACACTTCGGCCTTTGGGAATTGCAAACAGAATCTTGGACCAAGTTTCAAACCCATTGGATGTGTTTCATTGTTGTGGATGAGGTTTTAATTTTGAATTTGTACCTCAAAACGTTTTATTACGTCATTGACAAAATTATGGACAAGATCATAATAATTATAGTCAGAATTCCTTTTTCGTCTTACCTCCTGTGAGAGGAACTAAGAGTGACCGTGATGCCGATAGCTGCATCCCAACATCGGTACATGGGAGGACACTATCATCTGTAGGGTCAGGAGCTTGTCCAACACACCACTCATAGTGGTCAATGTAGGATTCCAGGTCCGTAAAGCCATGCCATGAGGCTGAGATCAGTGTGCTTGAGTTCTGGTATTCTACATCATGCAGATCTATATGTGGAGAATACAGTCTTTACTGTTTTGTTAGTGGGTGTGGTATAACCAATGGCTAGCTGAAATACGGCGGCATTATTTCCAATCAACTTGTATTGGTATTCACTATGAATGTGACTGAGCTTAGTGGTGATTAGGAAGATTACCTTGTCTGTGCAAGGTCAGTAATAAATACCATCAAGGGGGAAGTGGAAAGCTGTAACTCCATCAATAGTACGCATCATTTACACTGTTGATTCTTCCAAGTTTTCAATTGGTAGCTCAACATTCTGCGACCAATATTCTAATGAAATCCCTAAACTTCGGTAAAAGTTTCAATCAGTGACCAACGTGGTCAAACTGTAGTTAGGAACTTTAGAATTGTTCTACGTCATACCTATTCCATCAAACACCAGACCAGCATCCGGTTGTCTCTGATCGACCACAAAGCCATCACTGCTTCTGAGTGTGCTTAGACCAGCTTTATTGATTGCCCGTACGTTGCTATAGTAACGGTATCCACTCTGAAGACCAAGGCTGGTGAAATGTGTCCTTGATACACTCGCTGGCAATATATTGTCGGCAAAGTGACGGATATCTTCACCTATAATTGAACAAGTAGTGTATAACAAACGGATGAACGCTATAGTTTTGTTTAAACAAACCAATAAGCTTCAGGTTAAATGGCTTGCTACCCGAAGATGGTGCTAAACGATCGGTTTTGGAGGCCCAGACATGACGATTTTTTTTCAGAGCAAACGTATTTAACTGTACAATTTTGAGGGATTCATAACTCATGGTCCATATTTCTATCATTTCTTTATGACAACACCTCCTTTGAAAGTGCTCAGCGAGACCTCGTAGCGTGATATCTCATCTCCTCGAAACACTCCTTCCCAAGAAAGGTACAGAGTATCAGGATCGATGAGATAGTCGGTATCCTCGGAAGACCCGTCGGTTGCCAGATCCTTGATCTGAAAATTCAAAATGATTACACCATTTCAAATTAAAAACCCAACTTTAAAAATGTATCAAAAGCTATCTCCCTACTCACCTTACTTTGCATCATGGTCAAAAATGGCCAATAGATCACAAAAGACTTCATTTCGATTCTTAAAGCTAAACCAAAATTAATGTGTGCCAATCAAAACTAAATGTTCATTCTGAGCTTACCTTTCTTCCACGAACTTTCGAGATTTCTGGAGCCTTGATATCTGGAGTAACACCATCTGATCTGAACACGGCGTACGTGTTGGCATTGTACCAGGCACGAATGTAAAAATGATATCCTACCCCAGCAGTCAGCTTTTGTTCTAAACGGTTTTGCAGATAATACGACGAGAAAATGTCAATTGTAACATTAAATACCTTAAAATAATTTAGAGTTACTTTTCTGATACTTTAATTTACTGATTGTGAAGCGGAACCGATTTTTAAGATGAGGCTGATATCATAACAATGGATTGTGATGTATCAAAAATCAAATCATACACAGACTGCATACTCCTGGACAAAGAACCAACGACCTCCGGATTAACGTACCGCGGCGCTCTACCAATTGAGCTACCCAGCCCTATGTTGGCGGTCTCCTTATGAGTCAACATCTTTGTTCGGGGTTGCCAGTCAGTATATATGAATACTAATAGAGCTGAGTGTAGAAGCAATTGTTTCATAGTGCTTAACAAAACATAAACCTAGTGTTAATAGTGACAAGTGTCGATAAAGTGTGATGATCATGAACCGTATAACACACAGCTAAACAGGTTCTCATCTTGATACCCTACCAAGAACAACAAGTGACCCTAACATGACACATAACATAATCAAACTAATCCCATAATTGGACAAAAGATTTCTTATTTCTCAGAATACCTTTATCGAGCATGACGATGGTGTGATTTTCCTGTCCAATGTCAAACCAAACCCTTTCGTTGGCAGGATCGAATACCCCTGTAGGCTCATCATCTAAAGACGAGTCGTCCCCAATACTCCATTCATACCTTCAACGAAATTCAATCAAAGAAAGTATTGTTGTACGAAGTAAATAATGTTATGATGCTTTTCAAGATTCTAAAGCTCCAACCCCCCATACAATGTCTAGCTGAACCCCATGATTTCAACTTATGAGATGTTGTGACGTCACTTTATGTCTCATAGCTCAGATGATTGGACTGATCTGGGTTCACATACAAATCTGCCGAGTTAGTTTGTTTTGTACAGTGACATACTGCGTGCCCACTTTGGCTAGGTCGGCAATAAACTACTGGTCAGGAACCACACTCTGATTTCTGCAACTTATAAATGTTGTGTTGTTTATTAATGGCAAATAGATACCGTAGCAATTGTGTATTCGATATACAGCAGATATACTTGGGCTTACCATTTGATATCAAGTCCTTTCTGATCAGTAACCCGCCATGCAGCAGCCATCATATACCGTGTGACGGTGTCATCAATATCAATCAACTCATTGACATCTTTAAAATTCAGATCAACCACATCCAGAACCTCGATCTCGGTGTTAGCATTGTCTTCATAGATAAGGAAATACGAATTGTAATGAACGTGTTGATTCTTAATAAGTGTATGTGCTAGCATTATTGATTAAATCAGAATCGATCGTCAAACTTTTAGTTCTATATCAGTAATTTAGGACAATGATGAACTCCTGAAACTAGGGAAAAAGTGTCAGATAACTTTTAACGAACAATACAGCTATAGTGGGGTTGGTCACCCCAAGTATGATTACAGGAGATTGTCCCAGAATGGAGATATAATTGAGAGCATTGTAAATAAAAATTGGTGTCAAAGACAGTTGTATTAGAGTGTGGCCTGTCTAGTTCTCTTATTGCTGCAATTAGAGGTCCACTTACTTGTGGTTAAAACATTGCATCTTTGTGATGGGTCACACAATCTATGAATGGGAGCGCAAGCACAATGACCCTCACATGTCGTTGATTGGCAGCGACGTAGCAGCACCAAAGCGCCCTCATCGGGTGAAGTTCGAAAGATTTCAAATGCGGAATGGTGGCGACTGCTTGGTAGGCCAACCTTGAACGAAAGTATTGAATAAATCTGTGATTAGCACAAAACGTATTCTTAATGTATCCAATAAGAATTGAGGAATACAAATTGAGTGAATTTGTGACAGCTTTTACACTGAACCTTAAGCAAATTAGAATTGTTTTTATCTTTTAATGAATTTGTTTTAGTACACCGTGACAAGTCTTAAAAGAGACGAATTTTACTTTCAAACTATAATTGTTTTTCCATTAAGAATGAAAACAATAAATATATAGTGAGACTCACCCCATTTACAGCCCATAAAGATACGTAAACGTAGTAATTGTTGGAATCAGTTACACTGCCCTCTACTGGTATAACCGCTGTCTGGGCAATGCCTTCATCCGACGACATGCCATCACTGCTGTGGTTCACACGAACTGGTCCACTCTACAATAAAAACACAGTGAGCTGTCGAAAAACGAGCTTTAACTTAACATAATTGATAAAGAAATTAATATAAGCATTTGTACTTACTGGTGTGAGTTCTGAGCCTCCGTACGTTCGTCCAACAGAGACAAAGTAGTGATTTATGCCAGAGTGTAAATCAGCAAACCCAAGCCAAGCAAGGGCAAGGGATCCAGTGGAGGTAAACGTGTCTTCTATCCAAGTCATCCACCCAGAGTGATAGCGTGTACGCCGTGGTGTTGTCATTGATTCTGTCGACGTTTCGCTGTAAGTGTCTTCATGCTTCAGGAGGAATAATGTTATGAGCATAAAGTAAGACTGGAAAATTTGAGAACTTCTATTACCCTTTAATGTACCTCAAAAAATTATCTCATTGATATCAACCTATTTCTCATAAGGGACATTATTGCACCTCAAAAGAACTTTAATGAACCATCACCTCATGATCAAAATTTTCACCTGGTAGAGTTTAATCAACATTTTAAATGTTACTATAGGACTTAAAGAACAACCTGGTTTCAAGGAGGCTATAAAAAATAAACAATGAACATCAAGATTATAAAATGAGTGAGTTGATCGTAAACCTACTGTAGTAGTACTCGGTACTGGCTCGGTTGGAGTTATCCACTTTATGGGATGACGTTCCAGTTCAGCTGCACTCCCTGTCCGGACTGCAAAGGACCCTACGGTTGGGGAGCTACCGTCGACCTGCACAAGTGATAGCGATTTTGTCAAGGCCTCGATAAGATAATTATTTGTGAAGCAACCCTATAGGAGAAATAGTACTCATATAGTTTGATAACATTTCACCGGTGTTCGGAGGGAAATGCAGAGAAATTTACATGTTGACGAATTAATCAGTTTCTTTAGAGTGTTTTCGTTCGTAGACAAAATTCCTGTTGAAATTGCGATTTATAAATTATTATATTAAAACGTACAAGAAATTCTTCTGACTTTGCTTCAGTACAGAGACCGGCATGGTTACATGCTACCACTGTGATGACATAGCGACTTCCTTCATGTAAGGTCAAGTTGGTAAAGGTGTGGTAAACATCACTCCCGGCAATCTAAAAAAAAATTAAAAAAATTATGACTCTTCACTTTAACTCGACACAATGATCCAATTTGCAACGTGTTGAGGTCTGTTTTTAATATGAGCGATCAAGTACTCAAGCTACATAATTGTAGTTTAAAATTAATGTATGTATCATAATGTTACCTCTAAATTTGTATTCTGGAACATTACCTTTAGTGTTGGAATATTAATATCTCCATTATGATGTGTGCTCACTGACAAGTACTGGTCTTTTATGCCACTCTTTGGGTCATCGAACTTCCAGGAGAATCGAATGACGTCACAGAGAACCTAGACGAAAAGAGTTGTCAGTAGAATATATACACCTAACGGAGCGCGACGGTTTCAGACAAAATGTTACAGTTGCAAAGCTTACTGATCCAACGAATGATTATTTGCTCATTAAAAGGGTTTGATGCGACAACTTTTCATAAACTGTAATCTTGTTAACATGACAGTTTTGTAAATACAATATACCCTAGACCCTTATATAAATTGGCACAGCATAATTACGTTCCAAAATTGTAAAACAATTCATGTAAATAAAACACATACAAGAGAATCAAAATACGGACCCCAAAGCCGTCTAGTATCATAAAAAGATTTGTTTTAAATATCAGTTTTACCTGAGTGTTTCTGACAACTACCCCAAGTGTTTCGTCAATGGTGGGTTCCTGAACCTTTTGAGGTGGGCTTGAATCCACACGGAACCCATTGGATGTAGCTTCGCTCCACATACCAAGCTCATTATAAGCACGGACTGTGATGTAGATATCAGTATTTTCTTGCATCTGATCCGACTCCGAGAGGAACGTCAGTGCAGATTCTGACAGCTCAATACGTGTTGATGAAAGGATATCAGCAGAGCCAGGTGTGGTACCAGCTCGCCATTCATAGTGTGAGAGGCCGGAATGAGGGTCATGGAAACCCCACCAGTGTGCAGACAACTGCATTCTGTAAAACGAGCAATGCAATAGATGGACCACGATTTACATTCAGAGGTTTTTTAAGAATGTTAGATGAGTTCAACACGTATTTTGTTCTGTCAAATCTTGATTTAAACAACAACAAAAAACATCAGATAATGTAACACCACTTACAAATGTTTAAACAAATGTTGTGTGAATTAACTCAACACTTTTTGAGTGTTGTTTCTCCTCCCACACAGTACGAAGTAAATTTGTAATTACCATTCACAATTAAACAAAATATTCCAGAAGTGCTTGGTTTTTATAAACCAGCTACTTGATTTAAACAAAAATTGGGTCGTGCATGTTTTCACCTTATGGATGAATTGAGCAAAGTCAAACGCAAAAAGGGAACCAACCTTGACGACTGAAAGCTGATATCGCCACTACCGGGGCTTCCATCATACACACGACCTACCAACGGGGACGAGTCATCAACCAGGACCCCATCAGATGTCACTGACGTACACAGATCAGCGGCGTTACAGGCCGTCACAGTAACAAAGTATGAGAAACCAGGCACAAGGTTCAGGTTGTCAGCTTTAATTTCTAAAATTGAGATGTTTAAAAAAATTAATGAAAATTGCCAAAGGGTTTATTTTAAATTTTACGAAAATTAATATATTTCGATGGGCCAATAGCTTGCTATGATGACGGTTATGCACGTTTGGCAGGCAATTTTACTGTTAAATGTTTGCGTAAAATTTGTAATTAAAAAAGTTGTTAATGTTCAGTGGATGAACATGTACAGGTGTTACCGAATTTTATATGACAGGCTTTTAAATGATTTTCTTGGAACGGTTCTCAAAATTCGGCGTACAATGTGGTCAGTGGATATCGACACACTTATTGAATGCTATACAAACACTTATGGACATCCTTCATAATGCAATTTTGTGTACCAGTATCCAAGCCGATGTTCTGCACTGGTATGACGTCACTGCATCCTTTACTTGTCCCCGTTTTCCATGAGTAAGCAACGATGGTGCTGTGGGGATCATGAAACCCTTCCCAGAATGCACTTATTGTCTTCAGGTCCTGCAGGAAGTCACGATCTCTGTGATTGGAAGATGTGAGCGATGGATCTCCATCAAAGACGTGACCAGCCACCGGAGGGCTCTGTTCTACCGTGAATGCACCGAACGATTTCAACGTGACCAACCCAACTTGGTTGATGGCCTGAGGTGCAAATCATTCAAAAATGAAAGAATATTCATTTAATCTGAAACTCACCCAGAACTGGCTGGAATGAAACCGCGTTGTTGTGGCACTACTGAGCACGTTGGAGTGTTGATGATACAAAGAGCATATCACTTTTTGCAAAATGCTTACCTTTATCGAAATAAAGTACGAGTGACCTTCATGAAGGGTCAAAGGACGTGAAGGGTCAGTCACTCCAGACTCTGAGTCCTCTCTGGTGAACGGCATGACGTCAGCATGACCTGGATGCGAACCCACTGCCCACTGAAAGTACGCGATGCCACTTTCCACATCTGAGAAAACATTCTTCCAACTAGAACAAATTAAAGTGTTTTTATATCATTTTCACGTCAATCAGGTATTGAATCTTGAGAATTTACTATTTGATCAAGGAATCAACAATAACCTGAATACAACAGCAGTAATATATACAGGGGTTATATTTTACGCCTTAAAAAGACTTGAAGGTTTGAATGTTGGAAGGATAATAATAAGAACAAAAATACAAATACAAAACCTTATGTTACGACTTGTTTGCAAACAGGTCCAGAATAAAGAACACAGTTTCTTGGTTCCTGTTTTGAAAAATAATCCCTAGCTTCGTTTGACACAAACACAAGGACATTGGTGGCACAAACTATCTAAACCATCCCTGCAAGAATTAAATTAAACAAGCAATATTTTGATTTATAGTCACCTTGCTGAGATAGCACTCATAGACAAGAGGAAGCTGCCTCCAACGTCCAACGTGTAGATGTCACTCACCATCGGAGGTGTTGTGTCAATCATAATTGTTTCAGACGTTGATGTTGAAGATAAACCAACAAAGTCAGTGCCTAAAAGGCGGAGGAAAAAGAGATTAAGTTTTCTTATCAAAGAAAGGTATTTTTGTTTAATATTACGACCGTACTTAGCAGAGATCTTTGCTATCCCATAAAAAAATACAACAACAGGCAGAAAGGAAAAGAAAAACCATTGCAACCATCGAATAAATAAGATCAAGATCCGTAAAGTCAACAGATAATCTAATATTTTCTTATCCAATCATTCCCCACTGTTTTCTTGAAGTATTTGTTCACTTTTTATTCACTTTTTTATTACATTATTGCACAAAAGATAATGTCACGAATCGTTCTTACTACCTCTAATGACTGCATAGTAGACGTGTCCATTCTGTAACCTCAAGTTGTGTATGATGATGCTGTTGGTGATACCGACACGGGTGAAGTCTTGGACATCGCTTCCACCTGGCATAGAACCTGTTAACATTTATATCCATAGTTTAAAATGTTTCTATAATTAATAGTTTCCTGTTTTGAACAGCAGGTGTTTTGACATTTTTGTCATCTATCATATCTACCCTGGGTCACGCGGCTCCCCCCCCC
>CM021541.1:6525162-6538322 GCA_010994315.2 Pisaster ochraceus | reverse complement strand
CATTTTATCGTTGCTGTTTTCAGGTTTCAGGATCAGTTTCAGGAGAATGCAGACGAAGAAGGGTTTGGTAAATTATATAAAATATGTTGGTTTTGAGTTTGTACCAAATTTCTCTTCAATAGCTGATTACTGGATTACAATAGCTGATTTATACTGATTACTGGACATATTGGTTCAATAAACTGACAACACTTCTGGGCGACAAACTGATTAAAATAGTTGTCGTACATTTATCAGATTTTTCAGAGATGCAAACTGTTTCAGATGGGCAGCTGACATTCGTGTGTGAGATTTACTCCCCTTCTCTAACCCCGCCCACTGATGAAGATCTTGTGACTGATACAATTTATATCAATAAGGTGAATCTTGTTTTTAAAATAAATTAATTATTCCGACAAAGCTAAACAAAAATATCAAATTGTTCATATTGGCATTTAATTTGTACCAAAGTATCTTCATAGTTTATCCATGTTGTGTCTCTCTTGAAAAAAAACCACCCTCATTAGAAGAATAAATAAGTTTAAAGTGAGGCTTAAAATGAAAAATCTTGACATCCTTTGAAGCAAAATGAGAACGGTTTTTACTATTGTTGTTGCAAAAGGGAACTTGGCAAAACTGGCTTCAGTGTCAAATCATTGACCTCATTCGGGTTGTTTCCAGTAAACATCAGTACCATACTTTAAAATATATATAAATTTATGTATATAAATAAATTATGAAAACAAAAATGCTTATATTGAACTTCAGATTTTCTTCATATTGTTCCTATAAATGCCATCCTCAAGTATTCTATTCATTGTGCTGTCCCCTACATATATTGTTTTTCATTATTCGTTGTTGATGTAGTTACCAGACGGCCAATACCTTGTTGATGACATTACAGCATTGAAGGACATGGCGTCTGGCAACCTGACGTGCATGAGGAACGCGCCACTGAAAGGTATGTTAACAAGCTGGCAACCACATGTCCTTGTTCATGGTGGTCCATAATGTCAAGTTACTGAATTAATGTTAAAAACAAGTATACTATATTATTAAAAAGAAAGAGTAAATATATATATATTTATTAGTAGTAGGGGAGATGGCCTTAATTTTCGATCCAAATAGGACCTTCGTCAGATGCATAAACAAGAACAAACACAAACATATCCGTTTATATCAAAAAGAGGAGGACATATGTATATGACATATATATTAATATTATATGTTGTTAAAAGATGATAAAACAATTGTGTAGTATCCAAAATTATTTCATCAAGGTATAACAACCGCAAACCTGTCTTAAATGACACCATTTCACAAAGAAACTACCTGGTCTCAGAAATCTGATATTTTTGGAAGAAGAAAAAATCATTCTGAAGATGTCTGCGCCATAACTTTCTTGTCCTAGAGGAGAATCACGCATAATACTTAAAAACTTATTGATGTTAATATCTCAGAGCAATTTTTTCAAGCAGGGCTCGATATCCCCCCCCCCAATAACTATCCAAAGTGATATGATGTCGTTCTGTGGCAGGATCTCACGAGCGGAGTCATTGTTACCAGGATCTTGTGCAAATCCTGAGGTATAACAGCGATGGACAGAACCTTGCTAAGATTGTCCAACCTTTGTATCAACTTCCACTCTCCAGGTATTTGCACCTCATACAAATTTTTAATGAACACAAGGATGTGAAAAACGAAACCAGACTCTGTGAAGCTATTGGTAACTGATTTCAAGATGCTATATTCGGCTTTTAGTTTTGTACTGAGACATGTGGGCATCAGATTGCCGCCAACACGGAAATGATTGATGCTAGGTTCCAAACACAAATTGTTATATTTTATTTATAGACAATTAATTATAGCAAAGGGCATACAAATTTAGCTCGTGGTGTTGCATTCCTATTTCTTTTTCTTAGTGTAATTCACTCGTATTTTTGCAATAAATATGACAATAGCATTATTTGTGTGTGCTCAGTTTGCATTACCTCCATTAACTTTGTCCTTAACAACTTGTCTGGCTTTTTATTTTCCTGCCGCGGAGTAGATTTCGGGAGATTACTTAGTTCTAAAATACATGTTGTGTTCTCTTTCAGACGGCTTCGTGACAGGGAAGACAGACTCAATTTGTTAGATGCTGTATCTGCATTGCAAACCGACTCTTCACAGTCTCTCTTGGCAGATCTCATCCTCCTGTCTCCAAAACCAAACAAAGACCTTGTGGAGAGACTACTCATCGCGTCTGCTGGGTTCACTCGAGCTATATCAAAGGTATAGAACGCTTCATTTGATAGTATGTTATCAAGGCGACCTCGTGGACCATTGGCAAAAGAAGACCTTGGGAATACCTTTCTATTCAGCATGATGTCTTCCTTAAAAGCACAGAGACAATTAGCAACATTTATTTATCAGGCGCGGTTCTATTCTATTCACAAACTATGAGTATCCACTTTATTCTACAATATGTTCATTTATCCTTCACAGCATTATTTAGAAACCTTAGAGGACATTGTTTTCAACCCTCAACGTTTTCCAGGTGAGCCGATCATTTTCCATTATGTTTTTCCTTCTTCCAACACTGAACTACCGGTACTGTACTCATCAGTTGATGTGTACCCGTCGGACCCTACCAACACTCTTCAACAGTTTTCGATTCTATAATCATGAAAAATTGAGGTCGGAATTTATACTCCAAGCTGCTCAGGAGAAAGCCATCTTAGCCTCACTTTATTTCAATTTATTTCAGAGCCACTCCGTGACCCCGAGATACAGAGAGTAGCAGTAATGGTACTTGGTGCCTTAGCTGGTAACCTGTGGACTGCTGGTTACAAATCACAGGCTGAGGCGATCGTTGTAAAAATTGAGGACAAACTTGGTGTTCACGGTATTATTATTTTTGTTTTGAGATAAAAACTTTAATTACAACACTTTAATATGAAATTTCTCTCCACACTAAAAAACTGCAAATTAAATATGATGTCAAATTTTTCATCAGTAATTGCACCTATTTTGAAACACCAGATCCTTGGAACTACAGTAAAACTGCTGCAACTCTCTCCGAGGATGACTGGGATGAATTCCACCACAACACGGTAGCGTGTATCGAGGCTCTCGGCAATGCCGCCCTCCATCGTTCCTTTCCTCACATCCATAGTTATACCAACTCGACCACTACCCATCCTCTGCTGAAAAGAGCTGGTTTACACTCTTTGCGAGACTACCACCACGACAAGGTAAAGAAGCTTTTGGTCCTGGTCATGGAACTCCTAGCAGGACACAAAAAGTATTTCCCTTTAAAAACTCACAAGTTTATACTCAAATTTAAATACACCATGACCAATTGTTGCTTCATTTTTAACTCGATAATGGGTTAAGCTGCTTTGAACTTTCAATAGGAATTGTTATTGTTTCTTTCAAAAATATTATTTATTTTATTGTTATTCTTTCTTTCCCCAAACCCAATTGACTTAGCATAAAGATGTGATTTTTTTTAGCAGCATAGTCAAATTTAGTAATATAAAGTGTTACACCAGAATTAAAGCTTATGCCATTCCTTAGTTTTTAAATTAATTGTCCACATGATTGGCCTATATGAATATTTAATAAGCCAATATTGTTGGCACCATATCTCAAGAAGTATTTACACGATCTTCAAACTGTTTTCAGTTATACACATTAACAAAAATGAAGAGGTGCATTTGTACCCAATGTTCTCCTTCACGTCATCATGACATCATTAATAGCGCGTTTTGTATATACAAAGCTTTGCTGAAAGATTAAAACTATAGGCTGGTTAAAAAAAAACACTTTTCACAATAAGTTAGGTGTTAATTTCCTATAATATTCCACAAATTACTTTGAAAATTAAACTGTTTTTAATAAGACACGTTCAAGGCCATACGGAAATCAAAGTAACACTATACATAACCAAAAATTAGTAAAACTTAGTGCTTGCATCAAATACTCCGGTTACATTCGTTTTTGTTGTATATATTCTGTATGATTAACGCACTACGGTGTGGACCCATATAATATGAGATTGAGACTTACCTGAGTCAAGCAAGTTACCATGACATATTTACCTTGTTTGAACCGCAAGTGAAGGTCACAATGGATTCAAGTTTGCAATACAATTTTAGTATGTGATGTAAGTTACAAGACGGCACACAGATTTTGATTTAACAACATGTGGTTCAGGACCGGAAGAAAGGTACACACGAGGTAATCTTTATGAACGACATGTCAAATGTGTCATAAGGTACGAGATGGCACAAAAATATGACTTTTTGACATATGCTTCAGGAGATGTAATTTTTTAAAATAAATGTTTAGAGCTTCCTGTATCGATAAAAAAAGGTCAAATTGGGGTCACCCTTCCACAAAAAAGCTTAACAAATCTCCGGACCCTCATGTCAAAGAGTCTTTAAGCTTTACGCCGTTTTGTAGCTACATCACAGTTTTACATTTTACAATTTTAGATTTCCTCCGGTCCAGTCAGTAAGTGCAAATTAATCAATTTATTTTCTCAAGGGTCTACAGCTAATTTTAAAAAAATTGACAATTTCTCTGCGTTTGGAATTGTCAGTGGGTCACAGGCTTTGTGAAAAGGTCTCATGATGTCATAATTTGTTACAGCACCCTCTGCCTCTATCCTTGTTTAAATTCCTTGTAGGAAGTAATTTCTCCTTAACCACATCCTATAAACTTTTTCCGTATATGGAATCTCCTAGATCATAAACCCATCCGACAATTTATTTGCTAAAACGACCCCACTTGACCTCCCTCTCTGGTCGAAATAGGAAGTTAAAAAAATGTTTTGACACAAATTTAACAGGAAGGTTTTAAATCAAATTGAAGCCTTAAAATTTTGCTCAAATAGATCTAAACAAGTTTTACATTTCTTACACTGTGATGATGCTTGCTTAAATTTTTTATTTTTACACAAACAGTAGTCACTTCACTTTTTGACCACTTAATTTATGTTCATAGACCGATTTATACGAACATGGTCATTGTGTGCCTCGAAATCAAGTCAAGTTTCACATCTGGATCATAATAGCAACAAAGAAAAAACGAGAACAGCTTTGTGTTCGTCCAAAGGACAAATACCATAAATCTAGGTTTGTTGTATCCTTGCAGGCGGCAGGTATCCTCCTCAAGTCAGCCCTTGATGAAGATGAAGACGAACATGTTCGTTACGAAGCATCACTGCTTTACAAAGAACATCCAAACGGTGTCAATAAACATGCTTCAAAGCTTATAAATCCAGAAAGGTAAGTAATGTTAACTTCATGAGCTAACCTCTTAAGTGTTTCATAAAAATATTTATTTATTTACAGTAGGTGAAGTGTTTTCTGACATTATAAATTCATAAGTGCACATTTAAAGTAAGTTCATTAACAGCTTATAATGTTCATTCCATATCCAATGGAAGTAGGTTTACATATTTCGTGGAAGGCTCGGTAGTTCTGATTGGATGTCCTAGCACTATTTATTGTGAAGGAAGTTGTTCAACATCATCAAACTCTCACAATATTAATTGTTGATCAGGTTGTTTATCAACCCACATTTCACCTATCCGTATCACAGTGGCTTGCCCTCCTAGTTTGTTAAATTCTTTGCTTCGGCTGCTCCTGCTAGACATAAATCTTCTCGAAAATGTTAACAGTAAAAAGAGTCTCCGTGGTCAAAAATGCCGTTTTATTTGATCTCTTTCATTGCAAAATTGGGCAAAAGTGCGCCATCGAAAAAAAGAAGGTCTCAGCATTCCTAAGAGAAATTCTTGCGCCAGTCAAAAATTTCAAGATTAATGGTAATTTGATTGACTATCATCAAAATTCAGGATCGTACTTTTATTTTGAGTAAAACAAAACTGTACAGACCAAATATTCGAAGGTGTGGTCATCGATTGTTATTTTTTTTCCATTCCATTTGACCATTCCACATATCTTAGATGGGTGGGTCAGTTCCCAGAGTTGTGTAAAAAAAAATTATGGGCTGTGAAATGTGTGCCTGGCTTACAAATGTACACAAAATCTGGTATACCACTGCACATAAACACAGAGCTACCCAGATCTAACCCTCTGATAAGTGGAACAATCTGTTCAGCTGTCTGTTCTCTGTAACAGGCTTGGCTCGTCAAGTCTTGTCGACTGGTTGTTTAAGGCCACCACTCACCCCTCCTGACAAACTGTCTCCACTATGTGAGAGAGACACGCTCAACCACAGAGCAAGAGATACACAGTGTGGCTATTTACACTTGCAATAATATTTACAGGGAGTTTAGGGCTGTATTGTGCGGTCAACAGGGTGTTAACAATCTGTCAGGCTAATACAAAAAACATAACACAAACATCTTGAAACTTTGTGTTATATATTATTTTGTTTGTTCAACCCAAAATTATTTACGATTTAATTGCTTCTAATTAGACGAAAATTAACAACAAAATAATTAAACAAAAATTAGATCAAAATTAATTAAAAATTAATTAAACAAAACAAATCAAGGCTTAAGTAATCCCAGACAACAATGTAAAGAAGTCACTTAGACGTCCAATAAATCATGGGGATATGAAATATGACAATGTTATAATTACAGGAGGGGCACCACTCACCACTGGCAGACCTAAATGGATCTGAGGGTCTCTGGGACCTACCACGCTCTAAGGGCACAGTGGCATTTTAAACAGTTTTAACCTGAGAATAGAGACTTGCTCTTAAGCAATCCATCTATAGACCTTATGCACGTGACGTCATTTGAGTATGTCGCACCCGGCTAGAGGTCAAAAGAAGGATTCTCAATGGCCGACGCTCTGCCCCGCGTATACAAGATGTGCGTTTTCCACATTGATCTCTATTTTATTGAATAGACATTTCTTTTATTTCATCGACTTACCTCTAAGATGGTGGCGTGATGACGTCAGTGTATAAGGTCCATTGATAAATGAATGAATCCAAAAGCTGATTTGACCCTAGATTCCCTCTTTAGCGTTGACACTGATTTTATTTCCGGCATCCTTTGCAGATACATGGACTCCAATTCATCAGATTTACTTTCCACGGAGGGAGTGAGTTCCCCGTCCAGACGGCGAGTACGACGTGGATTCTGGGAGGGAATAAACTTCAAGTTGGCTACCCCAGTGTTTCAGTGGAAGAAGCTCATTGGGAGCTCTAAGACCGGAGCAGAGTTTGGTATAACTATCAAAAATGAACTCGACATCAAAACAGGTGAGGTCAAAACAAAGTGAGTACCACTATAAAAAAGTAAACCAATACATGTTTACAATACGCATACACTTACACCATCATACTGTTTCCAGAAGTATTTCATACTAACGTGAACAAATTGGGTTTTTGAACACATTATGTTTCAAACAGTCTGAACCATCAGATAAGACTAATCAGACTCACTAAAACACGTTCCAACCCATTAAGCCACCTGGAGGCCATCTTTCGAAGAAAGACTCGATTGATATCAT
Source organism: Pisaster ochraceus (assembly GCA_010994315.2). NCBI lineage: Eukaryota > Metazoa > Echinodermata > Asteroidea > Forcipulatida > Asteriidae > Pisaster > Pisaster ochraceus. The sequence goes on along the minus strand of CM021541.1, from coordinate 6,530,862 downwards.
CCAGGAGTGACTATTAGCCCCAAGCCAAGAGAGTTAGTTGTTAAACATTCCTTTGGGATCTCTTTGGGGCAGTCATTGCTTGATTTTTGTACAGTCAGGGAATCAACCCAATGGTAGGTTGACATGGTTCATGCTGTTTGGATCAGTCTACATAGGGAACTTGGAGTATTTTATAACTTTTAATCGATTTCTAGCGGAATAAAAAACATGTTTACAGACAAACTGTGCAATGTTGATGGTTAAACCTATCGGGACCGTTTTATTTATTAATTTTTTTTTAATTTCGACCTACGGGGATCAGAAGTCACGAAGTGCTTCCCTCCATAAATTTCAAAGTTTTCGACCACATTTTTAATGTTCAATTCACGAAGTTCTACATTTTGACAAAGACATGAAAAGATTTGCCTTTGAGGAGGTAAGGTCTATATAACTTCCTTGTGTTTGGTAAAAAAAAACATACAAAACATAATAACTTTGTTTATTTGGACATGTCAAAACACGTGGAATGCTATTTTATTACTATAGGGTCACCGTCTTGGGCGCTATTTAGGAGTTTCTTCGAAGGTTTAGTTTAGCATACACGTTTTAAAAAACGCAGCATTTTTGACTTATTGTTGTTTTTTCGTCAGCTCCTCTCAGCGGCCATCTTCGTATTGATATGCACGATGAGGCTTATGCAACGGTTCTAGTTGGACTCGTTGGAAAGAAACTAGATATTGCAAGAGCACGCTTCTGTTTCAACGGACACAATGAGTACAACTTGAATATCTTACAGGTAAGCCAAAGCTTTATATGTTTAGGTTTCAGGTTTCTTTATTTCACGTCACTAAACCAATTAAAAGAAAGTAAATCACAAAAATTACATACATGTATGTAAATAACATTAAGAAATGAGAACGGAGTAGATACTGCGAAAGGATCCATCAAGAAGCAAAGCTTGTAGACATAGGTTTCTCCAATAATCCATAAACAAGGGGCTGAAGTTTCACGAAGGCGGTATCTCAAAGACATTTTTCAACAAATTGTAATCTTTAAGCCTACCAACAAATACACCTTGCTGACTTTTTGGGGAAAAGGTAAAGCAGCATTTTGCAAACGAGAAACCTTGTTGACAGTCTGTCATTGTTGCCAAGTGATAATACAACGGCCGTACGCACAAATCATATTCATTACCTGTGCTAATATAAGGGGTTATTACCGTATTGTAGTGTACTATTTTCTTGTCAATTTAAATCCAGCGATCGCATTGTCCTTTTAGACCTGTGCTGCATCTGTCCTTAAATCAATTGAGGAACACTGAAATTAGGATGGCCTTTGGACGACTCTATCACTATCAGAAAAATACACTATTCAACACGCTTATGAAAACGCCATTGAGAAGTTCTCACTAAATTTATGAACCGTCTCAAGTGTTACAATGCCGTCATATTTTTTTGTTTATTTTTTTTTTTGTTTTTTGTTTTTTTGCATTTTTGCTTTCAGGAGTTTGGGGTTGAACGTTACCGTGACCTGGTGAAAGCCTATGATTTACTCATTCAGCGAGTGGTCGGAAACATTGTGAGGGCGGTAGACATCGTTGTCGGCCTCTTTAATGGAGATACTGGCATTAACAAACTATTTGATAACTTCGTTGAGGAACTTGAAAATATTCCGACCCGTATTAGGGTAAGTGTTTCCTAAAGTAATTTGATGAATAAAGTAGCTGGCGTCCTTTAGAAATGGAAGGCGAGTGTTTTTTTCCCCACTGTTTTCTCCAAACATACGATATCCCTAGGAATGCTGTTATTATTTATGTTTTACTTTTATTTATTTAATCTTTGCGAGTGGCTGAAAACATTTGTCACTCATCTACTTCGTGCCCGGGTCTGAACCGTTTGATATGGTGGAGCATTGTTCTTTGTAGCGGGCTTTCATATGTCTTGCTGACAGTCTGTGCAAGGTTATGTAGTTTTCACCCCTACCTTTTATTCAAACGTTTGGGCTCTCTGGGGAAACACTTTTTTTTTTTTAGTTGAAACTTCCCGCATTTGTGTATTTCCTGGGTTTGCTCCCCTTCTATTAAATTACATCGTCCACTGTAGAAAAAAAACACCTTTTTATAACACTCTTGGTGACCAGCGGAGACAACGTTGAAACAGATAAAGAGTTGTTTTAAGTACAGAAAACAACACTGATGGGTAACAATCTTTCCTTTTCTCTTGAAAATGCTAGGAACGGACTGATTTTCCAACACCATACCATTTATAATTTACTTTTAGTTCAAAATTCAAGCTTTGCCCACTTTCTTTAAACCTAAGCAAGTAGAACTGTCAGTAACTGTAATAATCATCTAGTTTTGTTTTAAGACAAGGTGCCTCGATTAACAGAACTGATTCAAATTTCATTTATTTTGTAATATCCAGGATTTGCGATCAGTGGCAGCCAATGCCGTGGCTAGACTTTCACAGTTTGATCCAGATCAACTCCCGCCCTCTATTCGTGGAGTGATCATGGTAGTCAACAAGGCAGCTCAATTATTCAGTGATATAAAGGCAGACGTCATGGAGTTCTACCAGGTAAGTTAAGCCTTTTTTGCAATTATTATCGGTTTTTGAAGAGTCCAAGTAACAGCAGCTCTGCAGTACTAATGTTATGGAGACAAATTAGTAGTGAGAAAATGAGGTGACGATAATTCATTCAACCAAACTGGTAGCCCGAACATCTGACGTCACACTTTGAGGCTCGTGAATAACGCCAGACTAGCCTTTATCGCCTGTCGGGAACCAGCCAGACGTACCTTTGATCTCGCATTCATTCACCTGGCGGAGATTCGTAGTCTACATTCTACACAAACGTGTCAACACATTACGTTGCGAATAAAACAACATTACATAATTTACATGCGCACAGCAGCAGACAATCGAAAAGTTCCTGCTGACCAATCATGACACAGATACGGAAAGCTTACATCACCGCACGTTAAGCCAATGAAATCATTGTATCCAATGAAATCAGTGGGTATGTAAAGCCGGTATCTTCCTTTATCCTTGCGGATAAAGACAGGGGACCGGTCTACCGAACTGGATACCTCTTGCCACAACGAAGAGGGTACCTTTTAGGCAGCAAATACGTAGATATTTTTACGTCTCTAATTTCAACTTGTTTTTCATAAATCAATCTAATCTTTGTCGGGCCGTTCTGTTGTAATAATGTCGGTCTCTCCTAGGATGAGGAATATGAAAATATGTTTATTTGTGTGTGTCTTCAAAAGAAGTCCGACTTTTACTCTCGTTTTTGCAACATCTCTGCATAATTTGCCGTTGTCGCTATGGCTTTACTACACGTATGACTCGTAGTAATTGCGTGAAGATCGTCATTCCTTTGGTGTTCACGACCTACTCTTGACTTTTCTTAATTGTCATCCCTTTTGAGGAATATTACTTTTGCTCAAGCTTTTTGAATCGTCAGCGGTCACTACTAATTTCATGATGAGACCTTTGACTTACTCCAGAAAATACATCATGTCATTTGGAAACACAGTTACGGAAAGTAGAACTTGATCAAGATACCTGGGACACTATTTTACTACACTGAGTATAAACCAGCTACAAAGGGGTTGCAAGACTGGCCAAAAACATTGGAAAATTACAACTTGTATCCATTGGTGTGAAGTTGGTTTCTCGCTCGACGTTCGATATTCAACATTCGAACGCCAAACAAGCACTAGTTACTCGTTTGACATTCATCATTGATTTACGCACAAAACCAATAAAACTTGGCACCACTACACACATAATTAAAGAGGAGGGTCCAAGGAACTCATTCATGGTCATGTTGACCCGACCCATGGGGTTTTAATATTTTTTATTGATTTTTGAAAAATTAAGATTTTGTCACACACAAATCATAACCGTATATTGTTATGCACTTTATCAATGTAACTATTTAAAACTTTGTATCCAGCGTTTTAAGAATACCCCTGCTTGGAATGCAATGTCCGCACAAAGGACCGATTCTTTGTCAATAAGCTAGACATTCTTGCCAAAACAGAGTGGTGGCAAACAATCGTTGATCGTTCCAACGGTGCATTCGCTGATGTTAAAAGCACAATGCAAAACTATAAACTCCTTAACCTTTCCAGAACTGTACCGCAGGTGGTGGTGTATGTGTCATCTTGCATAAAGGGTTTTCAGTTGACCGATCATCTTTCGATCACTTCAGCACATAAATAGCGTTGTTCCTTCATAAGTCGCCGCCTTGCAGACTTTACATTGTATAGACCACCGTTTTCACACAAGAAAAAAATTCGTTTCAAATTTCTCAAATCTCCTAGAACTTATTCACAACAAATCTGACCATGTTCTACTCGCTAGTGATTTTAATCTTCACAGCGATAATTTTCAAACACTAATGCCAGTACTTATAAAAATCATCTGACTTAGGCAGAAATTACTCATCATGTCACCGGCTCTACCCACAAAATGGGCACTCACTTGATTTCTTGGAAACCAGGGATGCAGATGAAGCTTTTTCTGACATTACCATTCTTAGCGAGTTGCTTTGTATTTTCATGCTACTTGAAGATATCACGCCGTCATGCAGTCAGACTTTAAATCAGTTTCTGTAAACTACACTAAATTCTCATCGACTGTTTCAAGTGCGACGTTATAAATTACAATAAAATGCTGAAGATACAGAGACTCACTTGAAAGAGTCCAAGACAGAATAACATTTTAGCATGGTAACTCAGTGTGAGCAATGGGAGCTTTTCAATCTATTTGATGTTTTTGCACCAGCTCAGCCTAACAGGGTGGTACCGTTACACAATTCCCCAAAGGATCTTGCTCAGCAGTTTTTGTAGATTTATGGTGATAAGATGGGAGAGTTAAGGTTGATCTTGATGGCGACTGGAGAAAGTGTACATGATGAATCAGCCGGGGTACCATGCTTCAGTGAATTTGCCAATGTTTCGCCTTTGCGGAAGTTAATCATGAACTCAAAATCAACTGCCTGTGCACTTGACCCTCTTGGCTTTTAGAGGTGAATTGACGAATTGCTTCCAAACATCGGTGCCATTGTGAACCGTTACATACCAACTGCAAATAGTACCTGTCACCTTCGAGTTTTTCTCTAAATCCTTGAAGCTCTTGAAGAACTATCAGCCAGTCTCTAACTTATCTTTTGTTTTCAAAGATGTTGAGATATGTGTTTCCGCTTTACTGAGTGATCATTTTGATTTAGCACTGGTTTCAGTCCTACTTTCTTAATTTTTCTCAAACAGTTGTTAAAAATGGTGCAGTGTGCATGTTTTAAACTTCCAGATGAGTCGTCAATTGCCATAGCACAACTCGAGCACTGTATTCAAGACGTTAGAAACTGGTGGTCATTAAGTTGAAATCAACTTAGCACTACCAAGTTTTTGAGAAAGACTGTTCCGGTTGAAATTTTTCAGATTCACTCACAGGCAGTTTTTTCACCGCGTAATCTGGGTTGAAGTATCAACAATCACCTCAGCATGTCAACTCACATTAACAACATTTGTACATCTCCCAAAATTGCCCTCCAGAAAATAGGTCAAGTCTGCAATTATCTTGATAATGCTTCTGCAGAGATGCACTTAAAAAGCTCGCGTTTGGACTTATGCAATAGTATGTGTATTGTTTATGAGACAATGAAATCACAAAACCTACAAAATTCTGCAGAATAGAAGCATGTTGTGCT
>CM021541.1:6505075-6517705 GCA_010994315.2 Pisaster ochraceus | reverse complement strand
CATTCATGCGGTTTGATCCCTGTGAGTTCCAGTTCGTCCTAGGAGTCAACTCGTGGAACTACACCGTAAATATATTTGAGGCAGAGTGGGGTAAGTTGGGTCACCTAGTTCTTGCTTCATTCAAAGGCAATTTTAATTTTAGGACAATTAAGTCTGTTTTGGGGTGGTCCCATGGTAATCACCATGCTATAAATGCTATGCTGTAGTAGCCTGATGTTTTAATATACATTACATTTTGTTGGCTGCAGACCTCATGTTTCAATGGGTGTGTCTTTGTATGAGGATTTGTGTAAACATGTCAGTAGGGTTTTCCGCCAGCAAACTGGATGACTAGACTATTTCAAAGAGGAGGTTCTAAAAGAGGATTAAATGTAATATGGCCGAATTTGTATGGTATGATAGAAACGAAAAAATGTGCTTTCCCCTAACGTCATCTTGCTGTTGTCAGTTAGGCACATTACGTCAGTTGAGTAGGGCGCCATCGTCAAAAGGTCAAAATTAGGTCGTTCGTTTACCAGGCCTGTGCGCTGCGTGCGTACAAATCTATGCATTTCCATTGTTGCATCGTCGGTTTACCTGTAAAATGGTAGCTTCATGGCGTCAATGCATAATATCTACAATTGAGATAGACTTCATACTCAACAACATGCCTGGTGGAACTTGGCTTCAAAACTTGCATTACAAGTTTTTAGTTCAAATCATTGACCTTCAGCTTGAGTACTGTTTGATATTTTAGCCACAGTTTGTTATGATCAAAGATTTGAAAGTTGCTCACTGAGACGAAGGTCGTAAAAACTAAGGCTTGTAAGTAAACTGAATTTTATATTTTCTGCATACTTGACTTCTATCCCGGAAATATCGAATCCCACCCAAAAACAACCTGAGCAGACTCTAATTTGTTGTTATGTTATTTCTCCGTAGGTAAACAATGGGAAGTACCAATACCCTTTGACGTACCTTTTGTTGATGACATGAAACTACATCTAAGGTAAGTCTGTTTTTCGTACTTAAATTAAGATTAATAATCTAGCTTGAATTAAGAACAACAATGTAATTTTTTTGAAAAACGGTGGAGTTGGTCGAAGTTAATGAGTAATTATAGCTTTTAAAGAGTGGATTGGTTACTCGATGTTTCGGCCAATGTGCTCTGAGCTCGATTTCACAAAGAGCTAAGATCGATTTTCAGTGTGAATCAATTGCAACTGCTGTGCAAAGTTTGATGTCACAATACAAATTGCTATGGTAATGAACACGACTCCTCATAAATAGTTCTTGGTGTTTTGTAAAATCAGCCCTTGGTCGTCTTCTGAAGAATGATGAATTAACACACTTGATAAGGGGTTTTAACTGTTTATTACTGTTCATCTAATACGTGTGATGCTTTGCAGTAAAATATGGTTTTCAAAGCTTGGATTTTTGTTTGGTTACAGCACAAGTAAATATATATATTAACAATCAATTTAAGGTTTGCAATGGAAAAGACAACAACTCAACTTCTTGTAAGCATGAGCGTGGGTTTCTGCCCAGAGAGTGGGGACTCAGAGTGCCTGGAATTCCTCGATGTGCTTCAAGATTCAGCTGTACCACTACCGATCTGCCATCCTAATGGGACATTCACTTGGCCAAATAGTAAGTCACATTAAATTCTGCTTCAAATACTTGTCATTCACTTGGGCTTTTGTTTTATAAACATGCATGCTATGCTTTTTGAACTCATCTTATATTTCACTACGAAGATGACCTCCTCCCTCCCTCGTGCGTATTACCCCAAATTGACAATTTGTTCCCCAATTGTTTTCCAATAATGCCCGATCTGTTACAACTACATCCATCTAATTCCATTGCTGAACTATTGACAAAAAAATATAAATATATGGCAAACTGTACATTTTCGTAATCCTCTATTAGTTGACATCGAGGAGTATTTCAGCCGTGCCAGGCTGAAGATGTTGATCCAGGAGACAGGAGAGGAACTTCTTCAGGCAGGAATAGATGCAACGATTGAGTATGTCTTGGAGAAGCTTGGCATTGACGAAGTAGGTATCATTTTCTAAGCGGCTCTAATATATGCAATTATCCGCACTAATGTTTAAACAAAATGTATCTATGCAATTGAAAGATGAAAACACGAAACGTACCAAGAATAATGGATACAATGGTTGCAGCTCTCATTTTCCGTTTTTAAAACAGAAATTTCTGGATGGAAAAGAACCTTGTCCGACACCAGCAAGTTTAAGCGACTCTCAGCTCATCGGTGCACTCGAGGACAGAGATCTTTCAACAACAGGAAGTAGAGCTGATAAAGAAATTAGGCTTTCTGAGGATGAAAGAAGTAAGTTTTTTTTAAAGGTGGAACAATTCGAAAGAGGGTAAATAACTCTTGAAACATGCGAAAAGTAAAAGTGAGAGGTCAGTTGAGAAGTCGCTGATTGAATCTTTGTATTCTATGCTCAAACTCAGTCATATTTGTTTTGTACTTTTGATTTCGTCTCCATGCAGGTTGTGGAACAATTACATTACCAGCATTCTCCGAGAAGGTTGCACAAATTGCTTACTGCTCACTCAGTGAAAACTGTCTCCGTCTTGACTGTTGTCTTGAACTGAACATCCAAAGGTTGAAGTTCCGCCGTTCCTTCGAAGCATTCCTTGAAGTCGATGCTTGTGATTTCACGATTACAATTGCCTTTCAGCATTTGCGGTACACGAAGTTGTTGTTAAGATACGAGTGGGGTGAGTTTTTTAAAAAGTACGAAGTAAACAGCAGGAAATGTAAAAACAAGCTTGCCAATCCGGTCTCTGCATACAGTTATTGTTAACTTAAATTGAGCTGTCATGCCGCGGCAACATAGTGAGCCACCAAGGGGTTGAGCCACTAGAGAAGTTACTTTTATCAATGAAAGAGGTTTTAAACAATGGCAATACGGTTATGTTTGTTTTAAGGCCATGTGAAGCAACAGAAGATCGGACCCTTTACACTCCGTTACATGATTGATAAACTTGATGATGAGAAGCAGTTCCAGATTGACTTCGGGGCATCGGTTTGCCCCGACAACGGGGATGAGTGCATCTTTGATATTGACATCATTCAGGACTACAGGGTGCCGATTCCATTCTGCAACTCCAACTTTTCACTTTCTCTGCCAGGTATAAATAAATTTTGACCGTGACATTATCGGTGTGGGTTCCCTTCTTATGACAGTTTTGAAATGTGGCTTAACCCCTGCGATGCCCCGCTACTTTTAACCTTCCGACGGCCCATCGGTACTGCAGCCAGCAGGCCAAAAACACATTTGAGTAAACTACTCGTTCAGTGAAACCCTTTAAGCTATATCCTCAGACTGGCCCGATTGACATGGTCTTTGGCCCTTTAGGCAGTATGACTTATGAACTCGGAATCTCCAGTTAGAAAACACTTTCTTTCCTGCGGTTTTACTGTGTAAAGACATCGTAGTTAGCAAAAAACAATTGAAAAACTATCATTAGTGTTTTATTTTTATTTTTTTTCTGCTAAACTATTTCTACAACGTGTTAGCTTTGAAAAAAAAAATTAAGTCAACAATGCAAATGAAGTTATACGTTTTCCCAACCTACTGCACGCTGCAGTAACCAAAGGCAGTCGTGTAGTGTTTTAAAGTTGACACAGATTGTTGGAAATATGAATGAAACAGTAAAATCCATATAACCTAGTAAGGATGATTACGAGTAATGCAAAAAAATAAAAAAATAAAACATAACTTAACATCAGGATATTTTTTTTAAACGTGATCAGAATGTAAACAATAAAACGAGTTGAACAAGTTTGAGCCTGCAAGTTTTACATCGTCAAATTTGTAAAAGATTGAATAAATGGTGTTTTGTTATTGTTTTACTATTTGAATTTCTTTTGATACACAGGGAGAAATAGCTTGGCTGATTTTATTAGTCAAGTTGGTCAAAATGCCGGTCAGCAAGCCATCAACATTCTTCTAGAGTTTATTGGTCTTAGAGATAAGATCACCGATGGACCCTGTGTCTCCACAACTCAGGATGGTATGGACAAAAAATCAAGTTGAACAATTTGAAACACAATGTTTGTTTGTTGGGGTGTTTGTTGGGGGTGTTCGTTGGGGTGTTTGTTGGGGTGTTTTTTCTGTTTGTTTTCTGTTTGCATGTTATGTGTTGTTTGTTTGTTTGTTGTTATTGTTGCTGTTGTTGCTTTTGCTGTTATTGTTATTGCTGTTGCCGTTGCTTTTGTGTTTGCTGCTGCTGCTACTGCTGCTGCTGTTGCTGTTACTGTTGCTGTTGCTGATGCTGATGCTGATGCTGATGCTGATGCTGTTGCCGTTGCCGTTGCCGTTGCCGTTGCTGTTGCTGTTGCTGATGATGATGCTGCTGCTGTTGCTGTTGCTGACGCTGAGCTGTTGGTGTTGCTATTGTTGATGCTGATACTGTTGCTGTTGTTGCTGTTGCTGTTGCTGCTGCTGTTGCTGTTGATGTTGCTTTTGCTGATGCTGTTGCTGATACTGATGCTGTTGCTGTTGATGTTGCTGTTGATGTTGCTGTTGCTGTTGATGTTGCTGCTGTTGTTGCTGTTGCTGTTGCTTTTGGTGCTTCTTGTTGCTGTGTTATTTTGTTTATTTAATTTTTTTTTTTTGGGGGGGCAGTGGTTTCTCAATAGCAGCAAATAATTTGTTGATCCTGGATGATTGCATACATTTGTTGTTGATCAATTAGTACCAAAAAGTCGACACATAAATAGTAAACAAACAAAATAAGCTGTGTTTTTTTAAAGCTGATACTTCTTTTTGTTTTTCATTCTGCGGTTTTCTTTTGGAGTAGGAACAATAACAACGTAGTGAAACAAAACCACTTTGCCGTAAAATGTTGTTGATTGCAAAGCTGTGTTTATCGTTGTTTTTCAGTGTGCACTGATGTTACGCTCCCTCGTCTCCCCAGCACATTGACATGTGATCTTTCAGATCGCTGCCTAGGAGTGCGATGCTGTGTTGATCTTGATCTTCAAATCACCGTATTATCAAGTAATGTATGGCTGATACTTGATCCGTGTGAGTTTACGCTTTCCATAGGCTTTGGGAAGTGGTCGATGACCTTCACCATATTTGATTACCACTGGGGTGAGTATTTTGTAGCTGGACAGTAGTATTAAAGACATACCAGGGCTTTTCTTCTGGATTATATGTGCAAAGTTGATTAGGGTGCATATTGACTTCAACTTTGTCAAGGTTTAATTAAAGGGACAGAAATATATCAAGTGCCTTGCAGATACTTTTGTTAGAAGAAAGATAACATAGTTGGTTTTATGACCTAGGTGTTCCAACTATGATAGTTCTGAGACGTGGTTTCTCTTTGATAAAATTGCCTCACACAATGCCATCTCGACGCTCGGATGTTTGTATAGGAAACAAAGTGTGTGCTTCCGTTTATTATTATCAGGCACCCAAGAGGATCTAAAGATTGGCAAGGCCTTAACCTTGATCTACACCATCAACAAGTTGACTGAAGAGAGGGTATTTGTCCTGGACCTGGCGCTGTCATTTTGTTTCCCTGAGTCTGATTGTGATTCAGCGCCCTCTATTGACATCTTGAAAGGAACACGGGTACCAATTCCACTATGCAACGAGAACGCTACATTTACCCTTCCAGGTATGTAAGAAAGAGATACAAAAAAATGTTTCTGTACCGTTTGGGATGATTTGTGAAAAGCTTGTTTTTGTTTCAGCCTGTACAAGAGATTAAAGGGGAGGTGCAGTCATGATCAAAACAGGCCTGTGGCTGTACATTTTAGTAATGATTTATCTCCCAGTTACTGCAAGCGTGCGCCCTCCTTGTATCATATGGAGATCACGTGCAGTTACTGGGTAAGAGTTCATAACTCAATGTTGATTATAGATCATGACGACACGGCATTGTTGATACTTTAAATTTTTACAAAAGAGGAAATCATGAATACAACCTAACCGAAAACAACAGGTTTGTTTACAATTGCAATGTGTTCGTATTGTGTTCAGAGTCTTGTTGCGCTATGAAGATGAATGTCTTATTTTTTGTGATCAGATTTCGTCATTGATTTCATTTGCCAAGCAAACACATTACTTTCGTCTATAGATCATTGTGTCGGTGCTTAAGCACCTCTATGAAATTGAGCCCTGGGTTTTACCATACAAACAGATATACCAAATGTAAACTGTATTGCACAGGTGATGGGAGTGTGTCGGGGTTCCTGCAGATGGTGGGACAGAATGCTGCTGAGTCAACTATCAAGGCGGTACTTACTGCTCTTGGATTGTCAGTAAGTAAACCAGACTGAAAGCTAGAACATTATCGAAAGTAAACACGGTTTCATAACTACTAATTTGTATGTAGATGTGAGTATGAATGCAAAGTACTCCTTGTCCCCTTGCTGTATTTTCTGATAAGTTTCAGTCCTTCTCTTCATCCTTCTTTTGGTAAATTCTTACACTTTATTTAAAATAAGCTCAACCATCTGATTTACGTAATTGATGGTGTGTCTTTTGTAGAACTTCATCAGTCAAGAGCCTTGTGTCCGACCGCAGGTCACTCAGAATGGATGGCATAGAGGTAGGTTAATGTGGAGGTGAAAATGGTCACCAGTAAAAAAAATAAGTTTATTTCAAAAACTGTTAAAAGATACAAAACCACGGAAAAAAGATTGTCTTCAAATATTCCGCCAATTACGGTATTATTACGGTATTACTGTTATTTCATTTAATTTGGGCAAAGTAAACAACAATCTTCAAATTCATTCCTTCGAATCACTATTATTGACGTAAATGTGCTTCGCGCCGGGTTTTATTTACTTGAATGACATCAGATTTCCAAACGTTATGTTTTTGAAAGAACCTCTCACCGTATTTAGTCATTAACGGGATATCGCCTATCAATGATCACTTGCTTAACCTAATCACATATATTACTTTTCTGCAGTTTGTCCCAGAGATGTCAGACTTCCACATCTTCCAAGAAACCTCATCTGCACTCTTCCTGAGAAGTGTCTGGGATTTGACTGCTGTTTCGAGCTTCCAATCCCAGGACTCACCCCAATCAGCACCCATGTCTCCTTCATCTTTGATCCATGCAACTATATATTGTCACTAGGACTGGGAAGCTGGAGTCAAGACCTACAAATCCTCTCATATCAGTGGGGTGAACAGGAAGAGGTCACCATCGGCAATGCCATATCTTTAAGGTAATCGTTGAAGAAATATCAGATATATTGTGCGTGCATATTTCACACATACGTTTTTATTTAAAAATCTCTATTGGTAGAATGGCTTGTGACTGACACCTTCGAACAAAGATATTGCCAAATAGGGAGACCACCAATGTAGGGCTAGACAGCTTAATTAGTACAGCGCTGGCACATTAATCCAGAGGGCGCAGGTTCAATTCCCGCCCGAGTCTTCTTTGTTTTACCATTAATTAGGCTTTATTTGATTACATATGTAATTTGTTAAACTGGATGGCAAATGTATGTTATACTAATGTAATTAAAATGGACATTAGGTTTAACAAAATACGTGGCTAAATTGAAAGTACAGATGGTTGTTCATGTCACAGCAAAGGATAAGCATTTTATCATTTCATTTTGAAGTTACAATTAAAACGTTCTGTTCATAAACGAGCGTCTTCAAATTCCTCTCAGTTTAACCATTGATAAAGTCGAGGAATCCTTCAAGATCAACTTAGACATGACATTCTGCCTGGACGGTGAATGTACTCCAACTCCGATCCTCAATGATGCAATCATCCCTATCCCATTCTGTAATCCCAATGCCTCCTTTGAGCTTCCTGGTGATGGAAGCTTTGCCGCACTAGCAAGGGACCTCGGTGGCAACATTGGCGAGTTAGCGATCCAGGCCGGTTTACGTAAACTTGGAATTCAGGTTGGTAGACTAAATTTAAGCTAGACCATTCTTAAACAGTGTAGCTATACTTCAGACATTCTCACGAAAAAAATCGTTTTGTTTTGCTTTGACAAATCTGTGCATTTTTTCAGGAATTTGCCACTAAACAGCACTGTGACCTGACGGTACTTGCTCCGGCTGAGAACAGTAAGCTATTTTTTCTCCTTTGTCAGGAAATTATATAGTTTTTTAATGTTTATCATGAGGTTGCTAAGCCATCATTTCAAACATGCCATGAGATCTGTTCTTAAATTAACTTGTTGCTATTCCTTTACTTCTATTTAATTGGTATTATTCAAAATATTATGTTCTATGTAAGTAGACCTGTATGTAGGCCTCTCAGTAGTCTTAACTTTTAATTTACTTCATTGCAAGTTTGTGTGAACAAAGATAACTTTATTTTCTTCAGATAAACACAATTTTCCTTATAATAAATTATTGAATGTCCAATTCCATAGAATGCCCACTTATGAACAGACCACCTTCAACGAACGTACTGACCTGCACTGTAGATGACCAGTGTCTTGGTATCCAATGTTGTGCCTTATTGGACCTCGTCTTCACTCGACTGTCTACCACAGCTTGGGCCGTTCTTGACCCTTGTGAAATCGAACTGTCTGTTGGTTTTGGCTCTTGGTCTGAAAACTTGACTCTCTTTGAGTATGACTGGGGTGTGGAAAGAACAGTTGACATAAGTGATGCTGTCCATGTCATGTAAGTCAACACTGCCTAGTTTTAGAGATGTATTTGAAATCAGCAATCGGGAAAGAGTTGATGATTGGAGAGTACTGTGGTGGAAGACGTCATCTTTACAGTAAAACGAGATGAATACAATTCTTGAAACTGATGAGTTGCCGAACCCGTCAAATTTCTACCTGCCATTAAAACATGAAAACACCTGGAATAGTTTTGGAGGTTTAATAATATATAAGTTATCGTGTATGTAGAACAGAAACTGCTGGTATTATCAATTATATTGAATATACATAATGTGGAAGCTTCTTCATAAAATAACCATGTCTACAAGACCAACTAAGCGGGCGACATTGAATCAAGATTGTCCTGCCAGAAACTGGCGAGCACAGGCAAAAAAAACTGTCTTAAACTGGAAGATCGGTTAACCTTCCGAGATTTGCTCACATACTTTGACATAATTATTTGTTTCTTTTTCTCGCGATCAGGTTTACAGTTGACAAGCTGACAGTGCAGAAGGTATTCCTGATCGATCTCTCGGTGTTCCTGTGCACAGACGGTACCTGCACACCGATCAACCTGTTAGAGGGAGCTCATGTACCCATCCCGATCTGTAACCAAAATGCTACCTTCTCCCTACCAGGCGATGGTTCGATCGCTGGGTACCTGGACACCTTGGCGGGTGACATAACTGATGCAACTGTAGATTTAGTGCTTGAAACTTTGGGGATGAAGGTGACTACAAAAAGTGTCTTTAATCAGAAAAGAAAAGTAGTAAAACATCAATACATACAGGGATAACTATGTCTCCGCCCCCCAAAAAAATTAAATAAAAATAAAAATTTAAAAACTTAAACAATTTTACGTTTAAGATTGACAAACAAAAGTGCATACAAACATTGCTTTGACAGACACAATTGCCCAAAACACATTTATTTTTTATTTTTTATTTGAATGACATTCACTAAAATGGCACAGAATAAGAAGCATTTTTAATTAAACTCTTTTCTTTCTATAGAATTTCTTGTCAAAGGATTCATGCAATCTTCCTCCAGTAACCATCGATGAAGGTACATTTTTGTCTTACACAATTAAATACTAGGGCCTCTTAAATTATAATGGCCCTGTTGTTGTTTGAATGTGTTTTATCCACTACCCTTCCGGACAATCTAGCTCAATCTTCTGAAGACGAGCAAAGTATAATGTTCGAAACGTCGAGACCACACTGGCTCTTTTCAGAGCCAACATTCCCTCAAAAGAGATTTAACCATGGTTGTACCCGTAAGTTTACTATTCATTTATAGTTACTTCTTATTTTTATTTTTACTTTTCCAAATATTAGCTTGTCCAGTTCAGTTTCGAACTGACCTGCCCACGTTCTCCTGCAGTATAAATAGCCACTGCACAAGCTTGCAATGCTGTCTCAATTTGGACCTAAAAGTTACCCAGCTCACCTCTAAGGCTTGGTTCGAGATTGACTCTTGTGACTACAAAATCTCCGTTGGAATTGGAATGTGGTACTTCAACATCTCGTTGTTTTCGTATGACTGGGGGAAAAGAGAAACATTCTCTATTGGTCGAGCGATAAGTGTCGAGTAAGTTTGTTCGATGCGAAGAAAGGATTACATACCTTGTTTAGGTCAAAATGACGTGGACATTTTTCCTATCCATTGTCATTTATTAATCTTACAAGCCTCACAGCGTTGGCTGATAATGTTATGCTATGGCTTTTGAGAAGTGACAAAAAAGTCAAAACAGTTTTTCCTGTGTTTTTGTTACTCTGATGAGCAAATGAGAGTAAACTTTTACTGTTTTTTTATTGAACGTATGATTGTTCAAAAAAGAGCGGAAACTAGTGTTGGATAGTTACTGATTTTGGCCGCTTGCATGAACAAACACTTCAAATATTGTGTTTTAATGTAATTTTGATTAACAACAGATGTATGATAGATGCTCAATCATGATAACTGAATATTCTCACTGAAATCAGATTTTCCATTGACAAACTGGATGCTTCAAAGGAGTACGAGATAGATCTTGCATTCTCTCTTAAAGTCGACGACGAGACTACGGACTTCCCCCTCATGGAAGGAAAGAGGGTCCCTATTCCCATCTGTAACAGCAACTTCTCCTTGGCTCTACCTGGAGACGGCTCTGTACGGGGATTCCTAGAGGAGCTTGGAGGCAATGTGGGACAATCTGCAATTGATTTGGTTTTGAAAAAAATGAACTTACAAGTAAGTTAATAGGACCAAATATGTTTTCACCTTGGCACCAAAATCAAACTTAAAACCATCTGAGATGAAAACGGCAAATACAAAAGACAAAGCAAACGGTCAGTTGTTACTCGAAAGTAGTTTGTGCTGCTTTACTAGAACAGTGACATTACACTTCATTTTTCTTTTGCTTTGGCTTTTAATTTCCCTAATACTTTTCCAGGATGTCGTAAGTGGGAGATCGTGTGAATTACCAGAAGATGTGGCAGCGGATACAGGTACTTTTTTTTTCTTGTGTTTTATCGTTAAGTCTAAAATGGTTCAGTTTACAAACAAACACTTGGAACTTGCACAACTATTTCTTATCTATTTGCTATCTCCTCTCTACGATTTCAGATTGCCCATTAATCTCCCTTCCCACCGTGGCAAACACCATCCAGTGTTCAATCGATGATCATTGTCTTAGCATCCAGTGCTGTGTCAATCTGAACTTCGTCATCACCAAACTCATGCTCAGTGCCAGGATCAAAGTGGACCCCTGTAACTTCCAGCTTCACGTGGAGTTTGAAAAGTGGGAGCGTAACTTTACTTTGTTTAGCTACACTTGGGGGCAGGTGAAAAGAGAAACAATTGGTGATGATTCAACGTTAAGGTGGGTTAAAGCCTTTTGAGGGTTCATACAAAATCACGTCGTTTCTATGATAAATTTATTGAAAAGATCAGAACTTTCAGTGTCTTTAAATACTTTCCATTGCACCTGGTTACCGTCACTAAGTGTGTGTGTTAATTTGTTTTGTAGCTACTCAGTCGACAAGCTGACGGCCGAGATGGTATTTTCTGTTACACTCGATGTTGAACTGTGCATTGACAGCACATGCGCAACAACATCCATCCTGGATCATGTCTGGGTCCCAATACCCATCTGCAATACCAACGCAGTTACATTCACCCTGCCAGGCGATGGTACGGTGGCTGGATTTATCAGGGAACTCGGAGGTCGTATAGGGAATTCAGCAATTGACCTAGTTCTGGAGAAATATGGATTAAATGTAAGAATACTTTACTAACTTTATCTCTTTCAGTTTTTTGTTTCTTTTCTAGATTAATGAGTTTTCCCAATTCTATCAAGAAGAAAACGAAACAAAGACATTTTTATGCAAATTTTCAAAACAGGACTCCTTTTTCACCCTCCATTTTCACGTTGAAAATCTAGTTAGTGAAACCACAAAATGGCAATTTAGTGTTTACTTAACTATTGTTTCAATACTTAAAAAAACAAAAACAAGTTTCGTTAATCCGAGCCTTTTGTTTGCCATCACAATTAGAGGTGCAACCGCGAGAAAGTGTGGCACGCAAGTTTGAGCTTAGACGTTTCATAGTTTATAACAGATCCAACTACTTCTTGTGTTATTTTTGTTAGCAATATCTCCAGGCCGAACAGTGTGACAGAGGAACACCCGGAACCCTAAAAAGCAGTGAGTGTTTTACAACTTGCTTATGACTTGTTATAGAGAATATGCACATGAGATGAATTTGTTTTTTAAGTTTTCAATTTAGTGGGAAAGGTAAAATATTTCCGTAAACTTTCTCCTCACTCAGTGTGACTATAACTGCTATATGAGACTAATACTTAGCTTTGACTTTGAAGGTTGTCCGGGTGTCGACCTGGAACAGCTTCCTGACTTCCTCTCCTGTTCCCTCACTGATTCCTGTCTTGGCATTAAATGCTGTCTGGAGATGGACTTCAAGATCGTGACACGTACAGTCAATGCTTGGCTTATTTTAGATCCCTGCAA
>CM021541.1:6490911-6504075 GCA_010994315.2 Pisaster ochraceus | reverse complement strand
TACAGCTGGTCTTCTGTTTGGATGGAACATGTAACACTGTGACTGTGTTTGACGAAAGCCGTCTTCCAATACCGCTGTGCAACACTGAGGATCCATTCACTCTTCCGGGTACGTGGTTTTTGTTTACCTTGTGTCAGAGCATTGATAAACACATTTGCTAAAAATTATTGTACTAGACTGTGTACTACTGTTTTCCATGTAATCTCGACTTTATCGTACGTTTTAGAGCATGGTTATTCAAGTTCCAATACTAATTTCTTTTTATTCAGGTGATGGCACAATTTCAGGGTTTCTGGGATATCTTGGGGGCAATATTGGACAATTTGCTATCGATGCAGCAATCAGACACCTGAATCTAGGCAGCTTCCTATCTGGGAAGGCATGCTATAATCACAGAAAAGGTACGTTTAGTAATAATGTTCACTTTTAGCATAAAAACATAGTTCTTTGTTCTAGGATGACATGATCACAGTTTTCACAAGGTAAATCGCACTCATGTTGCATTTCCACGGAAATGTAAGCTTTAATGATATTATGTTTTGAGTTTAAAACCACAAGAGAACAGACTCGGTAGATTTTTAAGAATTTGGGGTTGAACAAACAAGGGCGTCGATCATTCTGCGTGTGGTATATCAGAAGAAAAAAAATGAGAAAAAAAATGTCACCGTTTGTTCGCTATGTACTATAGCAGGACTTGAACTTGCGACCTTCGGTTGTCATATAAACTTGTGTGTGATCCCTGGCTGAACAGCAGTTGCGGGTCAAAATTAATGGCTTCATTAGTGGCAAACCGAACAAAGACAATGACAAAATGTGGAAACCGTCAAAATAGGGCTCCATTGCTCAAAGCGCTGACACGTTAATCTGAGGTTGCAGGTTCAAGTCCTGTAACATTCAATTGAAGTTTGTTCAACCGAAAATGGTAAATTGATTTTGTTAAAACTTGTCCGTATGATGTTCTACTCCCAAAAGATGTTTGTTCCAGTGCAACTGGTATCCTGGGCAACTGCCTTATCGTGGGAGAATTCTGCACTGAGCTTCGATGTTGTCTCGACTTGAATCTGAAGATAGCTGATGTCTCGGCCACAGCGTGGTTTAAGTTTGACCCCTGTGACCTCACCTTCACGTTAGGTCTGGAGACTTGGATATTACATGGATCAGTCTTTTCATATAAGTGGGGTAAGACAACGAAAGTGTGGCCATGCTTCGGATTTTGTGTTATTATTTTCTGTTTCTAAAATGTTACTCTGTGCGTTCGATCAATATGTCCATTTAGACTACTGTGTTTTCAAAATGTGCCATGTGTTACAGGATGTTTTTTGTCATGTGAATTCCATTTTATTTAAGGTGAAGAGACAATGGTATCAGTTGCTCCTGGAATGAATCTTAGGTAAGTGTTCAGCAATTATTTCAAGGATATATTTTAAAAAAAATCATAAACCATTAAATACAGACTTTGCATCCAATAAAGTTTCTAAAAAACTTTTTTTTAACAAGGTAATGTTGGTTTAGTTTACTGATCTTGTGTCTCTGACAGAAGTTGTGGAAAAACACAAGAAAAACTACCAAGATTATAACAAATTTGTTTTGTTATTTCTAGTTTAACTTAATGTCATTTTTGTGACAGATATTCCATCAACAAGCTGAATGCGTCCAAGGAGTTTCAAGTAATTCTGACTCTAGAATACTGCATCGATGAACTTTGTACTGATATCGATATCCTACAGACCATACCAATCCCTGTTTGCAATCAAGATTTCAGCAATTATACCTTCTCAGGTCAGTTTGTACTCATTCTACTCCAATTTCACATAGCATATGACAACTTAAGTTAGTTTTGTGGCAATAATATTTCAAATTAGAGCGTTTGTTTGATGCAGTGTAAAAAATTTTGTCACTTATTAACCTTGCTCTTTCAAACATTGACTAACAAGCTGCAAAAGACAGTTTCTTTGATACAGCACCGAATAATTTCCTGTACCACAGAAGACTTGCATTGTTGGTGAAAGATGCCGTGTCCAAATTATTCATATTTTCCAGCCGAGGAATAAAAGCTCACATTTCAATACAGTATTGATTTTTGTATACCTCATAAATTTGCATATTTCTTGTCTTCGTTCACAGTTGATGGTTTCGTACAAACAGTGTCCGGACAAATTGTCCAGGGAGCAACTGAGTCACTCTTAAATCAACTAGGCATCGACCCAGACTTCTTCACTGGGGATCCGTGTGAAAACCCGAAAAGGACCCAGTCATACAGAAGTAATTTTCTTGTTCATTATAACTGGCTTTCAAATTAGTTCTTAACCAAAGAAAGATGATTTTGGGCCGAGCAAAATTTATAGATATTAGAGAGTGAAAGTTAAGAGGTTAATGTAAAAGAAATGGTCACTAAATTATTTTAGCATTGAAAAGGTTGCTTTATAAAAAAATATATATGACGAATTCTTGTTTCAGACTGTCCAGACATGCAACTTCCTGGCAATCTGGACTCATTGGCGCACTGCAGCATCCTGGATTCCTGTTTTGGAATAAATTGCTGCCTTGATGTGAACCTCGGTCCACTGAATCACACCCTCAGTGCCTCAATGGTGGTTGACCCCTGCCTCGGTCAGCTTAAGTTACAGTTTGGTAACTGGAAGTACAGTAAATCATTGTCACAGTTGGACATCGATGTCGATAAGGAGGTTATCATCGGAAATTTTGTATCGTTCAGGTAAGATTCTTTCTTTTCTTTTCTTTGCCCAAACGGTTTACATAGAAATTTTCTTTTAAAAATCAGCTTTTGAAACTACAAAATGTGCCTAATTATAAAGCCACGTGAATATAATTTATTGTTATAGATTCAAGTTTGAACTTTTCGATGGCAAGATATCATCAAGTCTATCTATGGACGCATGTGTACGTAATGTCTGCACAGGTCGAATCTTTCTCCTGAACGAAACAATATCTCCACTCCCTCAATGCTATTCCAATGGATCCATCTCCTGGAGAAATTTACCAGGTAATATCTTCTTACACCTAATCTCTCCTTTAGCAGTGATATTGATATTGTGTTTATGACACGAACGTATTTCCACAATCAAATCGGTGCCAGAACTCTGACTTGTTATCATCGTCAATAATATAAGGTCAAGTCTTGAACCTCGAGGGCTTGATTGATTTGACTGATAAGCTGTTGTACAAACCAGTGCATGTAAAGAAGTTTGCGGCCAACCCAACCTCTTTCGATGCGTGCCTGAAGGTGGCGTTTCTTGACAGAAATGTTGTGTATTTTTGTTTTCTTCTAGGATTGACTTCAATCTCCCATCTGGGCAATTTAGATACCGGATTAGATGTTCTTGCGCAGGCCCTGGGACTACCAACGCGTTTAATTTCAGCATCTCCTTGTTTTGTAGAACAGACGAGTGGCTCAACAGGTAAGGTTTCCAAGCAGTGTTGGGATATCTTTAGTGAGGAAGAGAGGCTTGCAGAGAAAATTATTGAATTGCTTTACAGAACATCTTATATGTTGGCCATATATTAAATGGCCACATAGGTTGGTTAGGTCTTGTTATGATTACAAAAAGAGTTAAGGCTGTATTACTCTATGTTGTTTAAGACCTATACCATGCTATTTCGTTTAATTAAAATTTGCCCCCTTATAAAAGGACTCTCTCTTTTTTTTTCAAATACATTTTTATAAAAGACTTCACCAATTCCAAGAGAAGCATAACTTTTTATTTCATCATCACTGATTATAGTAGTACTTGAAAACATATTCTGGAGACTGTTAATAAGTGTTTTTTTAATTCGTTACACTTGTTGCTTTTTCTATTTCCAGCCTGTCCACATCTGCCTCGACTACCTGCTCTTCCATCAGGGGGAGTTTGTCAGTATTCTGATGCCTGCCTCGGGGTAGAGTGCTGTTTAACAGCAGACATAGGCAGCACTACTCAGACTTTACGGGCGTGGTTGATTGTAGACCCTTGTGAACTAACAGCGAGTGTCGGCTTTGAGAATTGGAGTTTCAATATCACACTCTTGAGGTAAAATTTGTGCATGCTAAAATAATGACCCTTGCCCTTTTCGTTCTGAAAGGTCACTCCTAAACTTTATGAGATTATGACTCAATTTTTACACATTTATGCATGTAGAGACATGGGAAGGATGCCGGTCCTCTATTTACAAAGGACGAGCATTCACAAAAATACAATTACAACATCCATATGATGATGTCTTAAATGTAAATTGATCTCCCGCACTTGAACTAGTTTTAATCATCCTTTCAATGGCGCACAATACAGCATATCATTAACACTACAGTAACACAATCATTTATAAAGAAAGAGCGAAAGGTCAACACGACATGAGGCCGGCTACATACACACACAAGTTAACAATTTGTAGATTGAACTAGCCCTACAAATGACAATATTTCTCTCACAAAAAGACAATTGAATGCAAAACAATACTTAGAGATAGCTCTATTATACTACCCCTCCCCAGATAAATCTTTTTTGGAGCATGACCCGAGTAATGCTTCCTACAAAAATAGAGAGAAACACCACTCGAAAATAAATGTGCTCTCTCTTGCTGAAAGCTAAATGGAAAAGAGCGTGCGCATAAGGTCACGACCCAGAACTTAACTTTTTATTGTAAGATATGCTAATGATAAAGTTGATCGATACTTGAACACTGAGAGCGCACTTGGGCTCCCTACATGCAAAATAGTGCTAGAAATGACTCACATCTTCACGCTCAAACCTTTTCCATGCTGTACCTTACGGATGTTACGTAAGTAAGTAACGATTGTATAACAAATATTAACATCTTTTAAATCGTTGTAGAACCCGCTGCTAAGGATTTGAACTAGCCATCGGGCTAGCTCGGTGGTCTAGTTGCAATGCAAGGTCGTGGGTTCGAATCCCAATGGAGTGATAGCCAGTGGGTTATTTTGGTTTTTTTTTTACAGAGCTCGGGAGAGCACTGAATATACAGTAAAAACCAAGTACAAATTCATTTATTTATTAGCTTGTATAACAGCAACTTATTAGTAAAAGGTCAGAAGCCTGCTTCATGTACCTTAAAAAACAGACTTTGCTGTGGTATTCATCGTATAACGATTTTCATACCCAATATCTGTGATTATTTGTTTTAGTTATAACTGGGGCAAGCAGATCAAAGAATCACTGAGTGACATAGTCTCGATTTCATTCACCATTGACAAGACAACAAACAATCGGGACATTGCACTGTCACTCTCTGTTGAACTCTGCATTCATGGATTCTGTGCTCCGGACGTCATCATCTTAGATGTCTTTATGGCACCGATTCCTTTCTGTAATGTGACGGGGACACTGGTGTGGCCTCAGGGCCTTGGTAGGTAGAAGTGTTTATTTTGTATGTAAACATCCCAAGCTGATGAGATTGAAAGTTCTCCTTGGTATAATGTCCTGATAAAAAATATGTTCATTGACAGCTTTCTTCCAGTTATACACAAACTGCAATCGTGTACAGTGGACAATTTCTATAGAGGAGCACTGGAAATGATTCCAAATCCATAGTTATGAAGAAAAATACACAACAATGCCTACATGAGCAACAATAAATAACTTTTTAACACACTGAACAAACAAATTGGGGGTTAAAATTGACACCATGGGTGTTGCCGTTTTAAGATACCGAAAAGTTAATTACTTTAAAGTTACATCTAAGGGTGCTAAAATAACACAAATGTAATTGTTTTTGCATATATTGGTGTTGTCTTTATAACCCTATGGTGTTAATATCGATTGTTTTTGTCGGTATCTTTTTTACATGGTGTCAATTTTAACACCCAGTTTTTGCTGTGCACTTTTCTTGAAGTGTTTCATTGCTAACAATATACTTTATTGTGTATGTCCTCAAGTTGGTAGTGTCACAGACTATGCAAGCGGTCTGGTGGTTAACCGCTTAGGTGTTAGCACAGATGTTTTTCTTCCTCAGTCTTGCAGTGGTCCACCAAAACAGATTACACCTACGACATCAGGTAAACTATCTCAAGGAAAGACAAACTCAATACTTAAAACTTATATGTTATAAGCTTTTACTTCTCTGTAGTTTCGAACAGTTCAAACTTTGGACTGAAACTCAACATTAAAAAAAAACGATTTTAATTTGTGTTTATCTCAGGTTGTGAATCCCTCTCTCTTCTATCGTCTATTGCATCTTATTGTTCCCTGGATGAATCGTGTCTTGGGGTTGGTTGCTGCCTGACCCTCGACCTGGACATAGTTAAAAGGTCATTTTCAGTGTGGGTGAAACTTGATGCATGTGCAAGCAGTTTCTCATTTGGATTTGAGGAATGGAGTCACAGTGAAGTGCTCAACATAGTAACATTGCAATGTAAGTCAATTTGATTGCCTTACTACTGTCCCAGAAAGATGAACATGGAACAAAGTTTCTCTTTAAATGGGTATGTCTAGTAAATCCCCTCAACGTATAAAAACATTGTGTCCGCTCATATTTTGAACTTTTGTTTCGAAGAAAAATTACGGAATCAAAGAAAAAACATAAAACAAGAAAAGACACAAATGAATTTCGATAATCTTCTGAGTAGACTTCAATTGCTACAAGAATATAATTTGTTTGTTGCTTTGCTTTATTTGAATTTGTAGCACATTCCCAGGAGAAACGTATCGGTAACGTAAAAATCAGGTAAGCTTACTTTCCCGAAAGCAACAGTAGATTAATAATGTGTCTAGTTTGTCTAGTTTATTTATTGATCTATTTTTATTTTGCTGTTCAAATGTAATATTTCCTAATCATCCAACATGGTATTGGCTTTGTTTTTTCTAGATACAATATAGAGCGCCCCCATGAGTCTGTCTTTGATGTTGACCTCGACCTGGCCGTGTGCTGGAACGGCAGATGTACCGATCCCATTGTGATTCTACAGGACACCATGTTCTCTGCTTCACAGTGTGGTCAGGAAGGAAGCAGTATCAGGAGGAAGAGAAGAAGTGTGGATGATCTGTACGTTCAAAGTGTCTTTGTAATGGCTGTAGCTAGAACAGATTATAAATTTAGAACTGCCTTCAATTTCACCCGAATCGATCAGCTACCGCCCTCAAGCCTTACAACAGCACTTACAAACGCTCATACTGTTTTAATTAAATGCTCTACCACGGTGACAACATCGATCATAGGCAATGTGGCAATGCTAGAAAGCCTCACTTATGAGTAACTGTGGCTGTTCGAATTGGGTGACCCAGCCCCTCTCAGTCACTGCTAGACTGCACTGAAGTGGATTATGTTACAGGGCGATCAATTTACAAAACATAAAGACCGGTTCATGCTTCACGCAAAAGAGAAAGCAAAAGAACATTTTCTTGCGTCACAAAGTTTGGAAAACGGCGCGTAATATCGACTATTGTTTCATCAAAACTTGCTTCGCATTCGCTTCCGCATGAAGTATAAATGAGCCAGGTTTAACAAGTAACCTTAAAGAAACGCATCATACTCAAATTACAGCCTAAATTTGTTGTAAACAAACAAGTCAGAATAGCTGTTCGCAAACCTCAAGAAACCAATATTGTAAATTTGAGCTTTTAGCTCATTGTCATCAATGCTGGATATATTTCAGTCATTAACAAGATTTCTAAGTTTGATTAATTAGTTGACTTATCATTTAACAAGGCCAAGTTGGGCAGCCACATCCTTTACAAAGATGTCAAATTATATCAAACTTTAAGCATTAATGTTCACGTATGTTTTTTTCACCATAGAACCGATGGTTCGGAAGAGGTCGGAAGCAACATGGAAGACTTTACCACCAACTCAATTGATAAGGCTGTTGAATATTTCAGGAACATTCTACAGTCAAATTTGCAAATATTTCCCTCAGAGGAGAATACCATGGTGAGACTTCAGCCAGACAAGGATGTACAGCCAAGTGAGTTTATGTTTGTTTATGATTACAAATTCTATGGAAAATATGGATTTAATAAACTGCACGCAGTTATGTAGTTGAAGTTAAGTTACAATTTGGAACTCAAAACGCAAAGGCCACGAGTGTTAAAGTGGTATTTTAGCACTGAAACTTACGTACAATTTAAGTCAGAATGTTTTGACATTGATGTGTCGATAGTCGGCAAGATTGGAAATGTTCTGTTTATGGTTAAAGATTGTTTAGCCCTTTCAGAAGAACGCCAGCAGGTTTCTCAGAGGACCATTTGTCATTTATAACAGTACCATGTGGGATTCCGGGCGACAGCTAACCTCATTACAAACTTGTTTGATTATCTATAAAAGATTGAGTGGAAGTCAATATTTTTTGTTGTTTACGTATTTTTTAATACCAGGGATGGCTGGATCCGGTACTGAAAGTCGTCGATCAATGGGTGCCTTGATATTTGGTAACGAGGACAAGACACCTGTTCCTTCAAGAAAAAGGAGAGCTGTTTCCGTCGCAGTAACGTCTGGTAACAGGAAACAAAAATGAATACAATAGATTTAAACCACATGTTGCCACATGATATTGCACAACAGTATGAATCGGTTTGAAGCTCTTAAAAATTAATTCCAAGTTGATTGGATGTTTTTTTTTATTGTTGCTTGTGTACGACAGGAGGAGCCAGTTTGTTTGAACTCAGCCTGACTCCTGGAGCCGACTCAGTCGCATGGAAGGGGGATGTGATCATCGGCGGTGGATTGACAAGTACGTTTTTATCTTTCTAACCTATTTTTGACATTTAAAACTGACTATTTCCATCAACTAGTCTTCTTGCATTTTTGCTAGCATTTGGCGATCGAATCTAAGCGGTAGGGACGAAATGTTAAAGCAACTTATAAATCACATGTTTTCCCCCTGAAATTTTTAACTTAGTGAAAGGTCTAGATGCTCTTGGTAACCGGATTGCAAACATGACGATTGGGGAGCTAGAAGCAATGCTAGATCTGCAAAATATCGACCCTTTTACTGTCGTCCAACTCATGAAAGACCTGCGATCTCTTTTTCGAACTTTTGTAAGCAATCTTATTCTTAGTCTCTTTCGTCTTAATCTTAGTCTCTTGTTTTCCTATCACTGATTTTAAGCACCAACCCACTTCCCCATGAAGTTTTATTTATCAAGTATAACAATATACAATTTGGTTTTCTTATTATTTTTCTCCATTTACTCATTTTAATTGTAGATTTGTAATTAGGTTCTCTAACTATGCGTGCTTAATCTTTTTAACATTGTTTTTGTATTTATGTTATTATTTTAAGCTTTTACTTTAGATAATTTGTTGTTTTCTTTAGAGAAACCTTTTGTCTTCCTCTTACTTCTAAGTAATAACAATGATTGTATAATAACACATTTTTGAATAGGTCAGATCCCCTTAAAGAAAATGTTAATGTTATTGTTTGAATTTTTATTTGCGAAATGTAATGTTTGTTTCACAATGTTGACAACAGGTCGGCGAGTTCATCGATGTTTACGTTAATGGCAATGCAGAAAATCAGTTCAAGCAGTTTGACATCGTTCTGAGCAGAGAAATTCCTTTTCCAAGGATAGAAGCAGTATTCTTCCAATTACGATGGGGAACTTCACTTGGTGGATTCCTCTGGTTGGGATTTAGTGAGTAGGGCCTATCTTTTCCTTAAAAATAGCTTTTCCCTTGCAACCCTCTCTTCCACCATAAAACATATTTTGAGTTTTAAGTTGTTATCTATTAGCATGTTTTTGGTATACTTTACTGAGCGCCGTTTACCGAAAAAAATCACCAAAAAAATTATGTTCGTGTCCTCTAACTGGTTTCACCGACGTTTAGTTGCTTTTGGGTGGGTGTGGGTTGTATCAGAGAGCTACTCAGTTTTCCTGCCATATAACAACGGCATAACCTGATATAATAAACAGATGACTGACTGAAATAGTTCCACTTAATCAGAGGATTTGATGGTCCTGTCTAGAATTTCAAGGATGTTTATAGCGCTTTTGGCATTGAAAATTGGAAAATCCATGAACGAAGTAACTCGTGCCTCGTGTAGGAGAAGGCGAAAATTACCATAGCTGTTTAATTACAAATTGTATCTTTCACTGAATTGTTTTTATAAAAAAGAGCGTTTTGCTTTCTACAGCCATAGAAGCTGGAGGGTTTTTCGACATGAAGATACCTGTGTCTCTGGCCCTTGTGTCAATGACAGCCAAGGTAATGTTTTTAATTAGCAGTAAGGGTGTGGTCGCACGTTTATCAGACACACACTATTAGGAGTTTTTTTCGTGCAAAGAGCAATGTTAATATTATTATTTAGCATATACATCACCCAAGTTAACGTAAAGTGAACGTACATTTTAAGTAAGTACTAGGAATTATAAGCAGAGAGCTTTGTCAACTTGACCTAAATGTGTGTATCCACAGGGTGGTATTACTCCAATGGTTGGTTGCTACGTCAGGGGAAGTGTTTCGGTAGGCTTGATATTGTATGGTGAGCTGGAACTCAAGGCAGACGTCCTGCATACAAGTTTTCCTACAGTCGCAGAACTACAATTTGCTAAATTCCCACTGGATGTTGGGTAATATTTTTGTAATTTATAGATTCAGATAGTTCTTGTATCGACTACCATTGCTTCACACAACAAAATATCCAAATTTTTTCGGGCCATAAACCATTCCTAAGAACCATGTGAACTTTTTCGAAATATGAAGCACCTGCAGCTAAATGGGCTTAGGTTGCACATCATTCACACCAACCCCTACATAAACCAACGACTTATGGGTTATGAGGTGTTGAGATGATATCCCACTTAATCTTTTCTAAGTAGACATTTTGGTACATCCTCAGACAACATGCAGGTATTCTTCTTAATGTACAATATTGGGATCTCTGAACGTCTATGTCTTGTCTTTTATCTCAAAGTCTTTTTCTTAAATCCTCAGAATCAGAATGGACATAGAGATGATCCCCTTGATAATCCGACTGTCGGGTAAAGTAACACTGAAGATCCCTTTCTTCGGGACGAAGACGCTGTACAAGACAGATCTGTGGCGCTACCAAGTCGACCCCATCCATGCAACCATATTCGATACTCACATAACGGACCCTGATGAATCTCCGCCAGAGTTTGTGGCTTACTCTACACCCCTGGTAAATCCCAAAACTAAACAAACTCACGGTAGAAAAAAACTTGTTTTTTTTGGGGGGGGGGCAAGTTATGATTCAAAATGTATTATTAATTAATATTATTAATTTTATTGTATATTTATGTTAATGAAACCAAGGATGCCTCACAATGAAACCATTGAAGCTCGCAAGACTGAGGAAACTTGTAATCAATAGTGCTTGCTATATGAACCAGAAACACCACGGTTTCCCCTACTCTTCCAATGAAAGTTTTTTTTCTGGGTTTCCTTTTTGTGCCCTACCAATCCTTAGTAATGTTCCATCCGATGGACAAACCAATTATGGTAAAATTTTGCTCAAGGACGCAAGTGCCACGACGGAGACTGAACCCACACTCTGCTGATCAGAAACACCAGACCTTGAGTCCAGTGCTCTAAACTGCTCGGCTAGGACACACCACAATAATAACATAATAATTAATCTACCTAACAATTCAGCAAAACATTACGACTAACAGCGATTATGTAACGTTAGTATCATTCGTATTAAATTGGTTAAAATCCCGATGACCTGATTCAGAAATCGCATGTTCTCTTAGATTGTCGTCTAGTCCCAGCTCTAAAACATTAGAGCTTACAGCGTCACAGTTTTAAAAACCATTGTGTCTCTGCTCAACTGTCGGAAATACAGCATTAAAGTTATATCACCTAGGCAATTCATTGAAAAACGTGAAATCATCAACAGTCTATTTCATTTTCGGTTCAAGTTTATCAGAATTAATAAGTAGGTGGAATGCTTATTAGGATAACATAAAGGAGATTTTGAAATAACGCTTAATTTGTAACAAGAATTGTAAATGTTTTTCCCAAAGGAGGCGTCATCTTCGCGCATAAAAATCGCAGAACAAACTCCCCGTTGCAACGTTGAGCAAGTGCCCGGGCTAGACTACACAGAACCAGCCTTTCAGCTTGAGGTGGTCGCTGCTGATGACAAGAGCCTTGTGAAGTTTTTCTATCAGGTTGGAACGGTACCCGGAGGTAGCGACGTACTCCCTAAGACAGAATATGGAGGACCATCAGCTATCATTTCACAGGTGACGATGCCTTGATAACCACAACCAAGTATTACTTCATTAAAGTTTAATTCAGTGATTCTTCTTCCACAAATTTAGTGATTGAAGTTTGTACCTTATCACTCGGCCAACTCTAGGGGGTCTGAGACATGTTCCTAGGTGTTACAATGGCTTCAAATCAACGATTACAGCTCTGAGTGTCTTCCATGACCTTGAAAACAAACACAGAACTTTACGACAGTCAATAACTGTTTGCTACGAATAAATAATTTCCTATTTTACAACATTATAAGTCTCTAGGGTTGAAATATTTCACAATTTAAACTGTTTTTCAAATAAAGTATTTTTTGACACTTTTTACACCCTGATTTGACCACAGACTCTCCTCGGTGGCCACCCACTTCACTTCACCGTATATGCCATGAATAATGGTGGAGGTACATCCACCGCCACCTGCAGCCTGCCGACCTTTGACATCACCCTCCCAATGGGTCGAATTACTCCTGACTTTATTTCAACTAGTCACCCACACATCCTTCGTGCCTCGGCAGTGGTGTATGACGACTCTGTCATGTTGATGCAGAAAGAAGGGGTGGGGCTTGGACCCGAGATGTGGGGGGATCAGGTCATACCCTGGCACACGATAAACATCATAGAGCGGGAACACCTTGGAACCTCAAGTAACTATAGCAACTATATATAGCTCACTTTCCTTTTCAAAATCACACATTAGCAAAATCAGTCACACTCATGTTAACGTAGGTCCTTGAAATACGTCAGCCTCCGGAAAAGTAAAGCAGGTAAGGCCCAAAAGCATTTCGATTTCCCTAGTTTTCGACAACCCATTTTGAAACTGGAGGTTCAATTGCTTTGTTTCAGGAAATCTATAATACCTAGGCAGTCAACTGAAAATTTCATGAAACTGGGCAATTGTGGTCAAAGCAAGACAGAAATTATGTAGACCGATTTTAGAATATAGATTTCAATGAATGAATTGATTTCATTCACTTGTTACAGTCGATGA
>CM021541.1:6437288-6452961 GCA_010994315.2 Pisaster ochraceus | reverse complement strand
ATCGTCTGTAGACAACACATCAGAGAATCAGACTCCTTCACCAGCCATACCGGTTGTACCACCCATAGGACAAGGGGTCATGTCACTTGCACCACCACTAATCTAATCTATTTAATATCTTGCAAAGTTTGTGGTGTGCAATATATAGGTGAAACGAGAACTACACTCAAACAAAACAAAAGTAACACATACGAATATTCAGAATGTTCGCTCTAGGCATTATAGTGGTAAATTTTAGAACATCTTGTAGATACAATGTATATGAAACAACTTAGTACCAAACTGATGTTGTCCCTGTGGTGTCATCAGCTGTCAAGTTACATTCATTCGAAGCTTATTACTACAGAGATGTATGTGGTATCATCAGAAGTTAAAGCACCTTCCGATGACAACTTTAATTTATAATTAAATCTTACTCAACGTAATAATACTCCGTGTCAAATGGTATACCACAGTGTAGGTGATAACTAGTCCACGACAGAGAAACAAATTTGGTCTTATGTAGTCACCAGGTACCAATACTATCGGAACAGACTTTTTATTTGTCCTGGGGACCAACACTTAGTTATTAATCTTGTGAAAATAAACTTTATTGGCAGCCACGAAAAACGCTGAAACAATCAATAAAAAATTATTTAAAAAAATAAATAATTCCAGAGTTAAATATGCAAATAGGCCTTCACAGGGCTTCTCACTGAAATGTTTGTAAAACTCTTCTCGACCCCTACAACTAAAAAAACAACCTAGGAGTTGTATACTTGTTTAGTCAGTTGTTAATGTTTATGTCGTTGTTGCTGTTATTGTCGACCCTAGGTTACGCATGCATGCATTTCAATTGAACACGCTTCAATGTTAAAAAAAAGCATTGATTATTTTAATTAAATATAGCGCTTGCTGCTGTTTAGCCATTCGTTGATTTGACGTGCACTAATAATTTATCAGAAAGCTTATTGCGTCTTTCATGTGAACACACACATACTGCATCACATCCTTTATAGATTTGACACTGTCTGTTTGCTTATACCATCGCGATCATCTTCGATAGATTTTCGGTAGATTTTGTACACTTGTTTTTTATAATAAGTAATTGTTCCCAGCCCATAAAAATAACGTGACCCTAACTGACATTCCCCAATATATAAGTGGAATGGTCCTGTCTAGGATATCAATGTCGTACAAATCGCTCTGGCCTTGCAAGTGTGTGGGAGATGGAAGAAATATCTTGTGACGTCAAAAGGAGGACACGTGTCAGACGATTGAGGACATCTATAGAATTGTTCATTTGTGTTTGCCTTCTATACGGTACGTCTACCAAAATCACAACCGATCCACGGCGTTGAATAAATCTCAAACATAAAATATTCAATTTGTGGAAAATGATTACCGCAAATTACTGAATCACCGTGGTTGCTCTGTCTATCATCATCATGGTGACCAAGGGTGGCTTTGCTGCGAGAGGCTGCCTTGATGGATGGGTGGCTCATGCTGAACATTGCTACTTGGGTCCGGATGGATCCATGCAGGGCTACTGGTCACCTGCCGTAATGCAGTGTGATCGTAACAACGCATCTATAATGTTCCCAAGCTCAGATTGGAAAAATAAAATCATATTCACTTAATTTCAGCACTACTGATATCTAAAAGGTGTTTGGATCAATTGTAATTACCCTGAAGTTGAAGGTGAATGATACTGCTACGAGGATGGTAAATATCCAACGGAATGTCGAAAATAGGGAGCCAGACCAACCAGATGATGAGAAATGGTCATTGGATCATGATCATGGCGTCATGATAACCCCATGATTACAAGAACAATATTGACATACTTGGCTATTGTGTGATTTCTCGTCCAGTGAGAAAATGTTCATCGTCTGCGGGCGTCCTCGTAAAGCCAGATGCTGTCTTTCTCCTACACATGGATAAATGTGTATTGTTGATTGTTGATAAGTTTCGTACTGCACCTCATGTATCTCTACCTCTTTGGACACACCCTGGACAGATATTCAGCTAACAAAGTAGTCACCTGTGGGTGGGAACTTTTTCAGCTCATGGACTAAACATACTAGGGACCTAGACCCGCGGTCATGAAGTCAATATCGTCACTCAATACCAGTTCTTTTATGGACATCATTCTTGAGATTATAACTGCATTGATAAGTATTGTCATTGGTTTAATCTTTCTGAAAGAGTGAACTTTTCTGATCCAAGAGTTTCCTGATACACTTTCTGGCCGACTGCCTGACTATCTTCCATCTTATGACATTTTTTGCAGTTGTGTTATTAACACAGTAGTTGCTAATTTACAACAGCAGACATCTTTAGTTGCATGTCTGACTTCTTTGTACCTTGACGTTTTGTCAGAACAGAAAAAAATAACTTAATTGTAAATCTGTCCAAATTCAAATTTTACACATTGACCTATTTGAAACCAACAAAGAATTAATCTTTAGACTCACAACTTTACATGCAGCTGCCATAATTAATTAAGTTTAACATAATATTAACTATAGGCTGCTTAAAACAATAACTCATTCTCTTGTCAATGGTTTGTAGACAAAGCAGTGATGTTGATCACTTGCTGGCTAGTTATTTTAATAGGTTTTAACATGATTCAAACCACATTATCCAGTGTGATGCCACGGTAGTCCAATTTCTTCTTTTGATCCCAAAGTCGTAAACAGCATTTTAAAAAAGAGAATAAGAAGTTAACCAATAGTGTTGTAAAACATCTCTCAAACTCCACAATTAATTCAAAGCGTAAAAATTGATTACGAACTCTCTTAAAAAGTTAGCATGAGGTTATTTTTCAGCTCTTCAACTATTGCTCTGCTGTAAAATTGCACCAGCATAAGCATGCAAAAAAGTGAACTGTGGTCAAAGAATCTCACATACACAACATTATCACCTCCTTGTTAAAAATAGAATGCCCTAATAAATGCGTAGCGTCCATCAGCTCAAGCCTTTGGAAAAATCACAAATGCTAGTGCATAAAACTGACAAGGTTTTAAAATAATTTTCAACATGAAAAAAACACAAAAACTTATTTTTTAAACTATAGAATAGTTATTAAGGAGTTACTTTTGAATATTATATGTGATTCCCCGTGTACTTACGGTTGAAATGCAGAAAATCGGGCAAAGAAAAAGGACTGTCGAAGACGGCTAAAAAGTGCAAATCGCGTATGAGGCAATGGGAGTTGACTTGTTTGACACATCATCAGACCCTCGCTCTTATTTCTCTTTGAGAAGTACGGTGGTTTTGGTCATTCAATCAGAGTATACTTTACATAAATGGAAAGAGTATGGATGTCTGGGGGTCCTTTACCCGGTTGAAATATGTACTCCAGTAAGGAAATACGACAAATAAACGACGCACTAATTAAAGGGCCTTAAATGCTCCCCACACAGGAAAACAAGCCAAACTTACCATTTTAAAACAAAAATGGACGGTGTTTTTTTTTTTTTCGTTAATACAATTTAAAAATTACATCCATGAGCTGGACAATGAATGCAACTTTATGAAACCGTTTTACCTGGGGAAAAAGGCCGAGCGGTTACGTGTTTTAAATTGTGTGAAAAGTGGCAAGTTTTTACCCCGTTTTACGACCAAAACAGTGCATTTGGATAGAAATCGCTTAAAAGGAACACGTTGCTTTGGATTGGGCGCTTTGGGCCCTAAAAAGCGTTTCTTATGAAATGAATCAAGATGAATATGGTTGGAAAGATGTTTAAAAAGTGGAATATTTACACAAATATGCCTCAAAATATTGTGTGGTTTTCTGCTTACTTTGTGAACTAATACCGTCCGCCATTTTGGAGAGTCAAAAATTTGACTCAAAAAAATGGCGGACCGTGTCATGAAGAATAAGGAAAACCACACAATTTCGATGCATATTTAATTGTGTGGTCAATATATTTTCTACTTTTAGAACATCTTTCCAACCATTTTCCTTTCAACTCATTGCATTACAAACACTTTTTAGAGCCCAAATCGCCCAATCCAAGGCAACGTGTCCCTTTGAACATGACAAATTCATATGTAGCCCAAAGCGCCCAACCCGAAGTCATTGGGTCCCTTTAGGATGATGCTTGTGCATAATGGGCTACGGGGCTACGTGAAACTCGTGATCGCAGGTCAATACTCTGGGTTTGTCACTTCTGACTCCAAAGCTGGCACCAAAAACCTATATAATCCATGATAAGCTCAATGACGATCCGTAGTTCATTGTACATTAGTAGAATATTTTATAACTTATTAGGAAGCGCGTGGCTTTGCGAAAATTTGCGGATACAAGACTAGAGCGTTTTGGGTGACATGGGTGGCTAGTGTTGAAAGCGCTTGCCTCTCATTTGTGGCCCTGGTTTGATTCCCGGCTAAGGCCGGCTGGGTATAGCAAGTTAATCCACTGATATTATTGGGCTATAAGACCAGTGCCTGTATGTCTTTATCCTTGCGGATAAAGACAGGGGACCAGCTTACAATAGTCTAATGTTAATTGTGCCCCTTGGGTTGTTGACTTACAAGCATTTGGGGGTCACTAGCCCTTAAACATGGGCCTTCTTTGCTAAAATGTACAGGGTCGTTTACCAAAAATGGAGTCTGGCCTGTTCACTCGTTTAAGGGTGTTTTTAATTTTGGATGAGCCTAGCTCAAACGCTGATCGGCTAACCCATAAGAAATTGAAAAGAAAGCAGAGGTTTAGTTGTCAGAAAATATACTTGAATTGTTTGCGAAAGGATGAAAGACTTATATTTATTTCTGTATTTGTTGTATTTTTGAACAATTTAGCATTGAGCATTGGTTGCTATGGGGTGCTTATTGGTTAATGTGTGAGCATCCAGAACGGGCGAATGGGACGCCCGCTATCGTCTCAAAAGTCTCCTGTTGCTGCAATACAGGGTCAACACTCCTCGACCACCCGGCAGGTTAAATATGTGAATATTCAACAGGCAAATACAAATCAGAGAGTGGGAGAGAGAGAGGGTGAGGGGGGGGGATATTAACTTAGTGTTTTCGTACTCGTGCTGGGTTTTCATTACGACCCCCCCCCCCGAATTACTGTGTTTTTGTAGGAGGGGAAATAACATTTGAATCAAAAGAAATATCAGCAATTCTTCGTAAGCTTACTTCACAGGGAAATTGGGTAAAGTGCTTAAACATTGGGCCTTGTTACATTATGTGTTTGATATGAATTCGAATTACCAGCTATAACATTTTGACAACATGAAAGGACTAGACATGTCTAAGTAGGCAATTTAGTTTGGGCCCTCTTGGTCGGGTTTGAATTATTAGCAGTGATGTTGAGCTGTCTTTGGAATAATTACTTTACGAACTTCGTTTAAATAATTTCCCTCGCTGGGCTCCCAATAGCAGGATAATTCTAATACCACAATAAGATTGATGTCCCTCATACACTCACTGGAAATTCAACAGCAACATTCCTTTCAAAAAGAGCGTCTTCATCGAGACGGTTTTTATGAGCAGCAGTGTCACCGGAGTTTCAACAGCCGACTATTCAATTATTCAATGATTATACCAATCTTTTAATTTTAATTGTCTACTTGGTACTAACAGCATCATTTTGTTTTCTGAGATATATTCTTCCAATATTCATCCAGCATGGACCATGAGCAGAATATTTAACTCTTCACCGATTTGACGTGGCCTTTGGTTTACACCCCCACTGTAAATATAACAGCGAGATGAGTTCCCAAAGGACCACAGTCACATTACGGTCTCTTTGTCACTATTATTCACAATACACATCAGGCGTTGAGACAATAGAAATGTCGGCGGTAACATCTACTGCAAAATAAAATGATATGCCACCATTTTGATCTGTTTATTGTGTCTCTTCTATTTCTATACTAACATCTTGCTTGCTATTAATGCTGAAAGAAAGTAATATGGTGGATTCTTTTAGCTTAACTCCGTTTTCCCCAAAAACAACCACACAATGATGTACAGGCATTAAATGTTTATTTCAGAAAAATAAATAAAAAGCATCTTTCATTTATTATTAAACTATATATGTATATATTGGTGTAAAAAACAAAACAATCGTGCTTTATCCCCGATGAAAAAAAAAATATATATATATAGGCCCTCAGCACATACATAATGAAGAGAAAAAATACAGAAAATAAGGTCGACTGAATACGTGCTCGTTTGCTCGTTGCGTTGCACCATTATTATCACGGATAGTCTCTTATTAACTCAAAACTATCCATGCGGCTCTTACGTATGACCCATGAACCATTTCTCAAATATTCACACTAGTGATCCGATAGTACCTGTGTTGTAAACATCGCTTCAAACGTTCACTCTAATGTCAACACTTTGATGAGATCTCAATGCAAAACGTGTTTACTTAAAAAACAAGATATTAGCATATAATTAATTGAACTTTGAGATTTCTATTTATTTTGTGTTATCGTTTTTGCGCTGAAAACAGCTGCTTGATTGGCACAATAATTGTTCTCTGTGTGTAGTTGGACAAAGTATGAAATATGCATTGAGAACTGGATGTAATGTTATTTGGGGCTTTACAGTCTTCTGCAGAGTCAAGCTAAAAAACTACCTGGAATTATACGTTCACAGTCCGCAACCTATTCGGGCAGCGCGTATAATAATTGACGCGTATAGATTAGCATAATTTATTCGCTTCGCTCGACGACAGCACGCACTGACAGCTTGTCGTAATTAGCTTGAAAGCAAGTGTCTTTGCCGTGTGCAGTGGAGCTGATTGCAATCAAAGCCTGTCTTCATATCGCAAGATGTACATCGTGGAGAGAACCGATTGTATGTCAATGAAGGTAAGTGCCTTTATTCTCCAACCCATTTCTTTGAAGGCTTGTTTAATTTACCTGTAATTTTGCATTGTCTGTTTGGATGTGACTGTTTTAATTAATCATTATGGAGATCAACAGGATGCTGATATTTGTATGGTTATCAATATTAATATTAATATTATCACAATTATTATTATTTTTTATTTATTATTATTCTCGTAAATAGAAAAACAAACATTGGCAGCAACAAAGGACGCTTAAAAAATCAGTAAAAAAATATGTTGTTTTAATATTCAAAACTAAATATGCAAGGAGTGTACACTAACCTCCGTTATGTTTACTAAACTCTTCTCGATCTGTACAACAATAAAGAGAATATAGTTTTGTCTAAACCCGGGCTGCACGATGGGAAGCTACTCCTCGCATCCATAAGGTTGGGCTGAGTAGTCTCCCCAGCAGTGGCGTTACCGGAGGGAGGGGTTGGGGGCTGGAGCCAAATGAGATGGAGAAATGTACAAAAGAATGGTAGAATACATTAAATAGCTCCCCACTACAACAGAAAAAAATATTTAAATGAAAATAACTAAGTAAATAAATAAATGGGGAAAATGGATGATTTAAAAAAAATTATTTAAAGATAAATGAATAAATTAATTGCTAATAAACTACCATAGAGGGAAGTTAACCTCTAACTATGATGGTGACCACTCTGTAACCGACACCTGTATGTCCCGGAACGTCCCTCGTGATTTACACAATAATGGTTAGGGTGTATATGGTTAGGGTTAAGGTTTAGTTAGGGCTAGGATTTTGAAAATACTCTATCGGAACAAAAGGGTGTCGAAACATGGGGGTGTAACCACGAAAATAGCAAGGCAATGATGACAGCCTACGTTGTTTAAATCAACTGTTAAAACGCCTTGCAGGCAAGAAGACATAAAGGCAGTGCATTAAACATACCTAAATAATTTTACCTAAGATTTTATTCCATAAGTTTTCCCGCTTGTACGCGTGTGGGGACCATACATATAATCGAGCAATGGATTTGTTCTCGTTGTTATGGCTAGTTGAGCAGGGCATGACGCCCACGTACATGGAGCTGCTTATGGGGGGATGTCAATGCTTAAGGCCGTCAAAGTCTTGAGCACCGAGGTCCGCGGTGTAAACAGCGCGATGCAATTGGTCCTGGGTGCGTATATTCTCCAAAGCCATTTTGCGCACACCTGACGCATAAATCGCACATAAGAGATGTAGTTAATATGGTATTCTGCACCCGCTATTGTCACATGTCAGTATGTTGGATATTTGCGTCTGCAAGACATTAATGATGAAACTGACTCACCATTCAATGGTCTTTGTCACAACTGATACGTATGTCACTTTGTGTTGAAAGTGATACAACCTTTGCAGGAATCTGCAAATGCCCAGTTCAACGTCATCGCTGAAGCCGAAGTCGTTTAATTCGGACGCGGTCAGAAATAAATAAGTATATAAAGAATTCTCGATCAAATTTAAGGGAAAACAAAAATATTTATACCATATGCCATCAGTTTTGTCTGTGATAGCAAAATTTGTGTTTATAACAACAAAATGTTAATTTGTGCGTACGGACGCATTGAATACAATAACACTCAAATTCCATTTTTAAAAAGCACATACTGTTTCCTGGAAGTCAGCACCGAATGATGTCAACATCCTGAGGGGATTATAAACCCCAGGGCACATCGCATCCGATGTGAAAATGACGGTTCCCAAGGGATGTAAAAGTATTAAATATTTAATGTAACAAACTTCGGGTAACTTTTCACAAAGTTTTTTTTTTGACAAATATTGTCAAACGAGTGTTGTTGTTTTGCTTTTGGAATATGTAAACTATCAACAGGCTTCAATGTCCTCAAACAATCAGTGAATATAACGTAAAAATATAGCGGGGTCTTTAACAATTTCCTGCGTCAAGGCCATACTAAAACACACAATTACTTCTCTTTTAGCTTCACTTTGTTCATCATATTCGGGGAAAGATTAGTTTAATGTGTAACAATCTCTTTGCGTAGAAATAAAACATTCAAATCAACAAATTTTAGACATGGTGAAACAAATTTCAAACTTATTAATTAATAAACTGTGGGCGTATTTATTTGTGATGAGATCGTTCAAGACCGAATATGAATTTTAAAAGGGTATAAACAATCATCGAGTGTTCATTTTGATCACGGTCAACCATTATTTGAAAATATCTGTATTAAAATTACATTTACTGCATCCCCTCAACTCAAAAACTTATTAATGTCAAAATGACACATGTAAATTCGTATTGATACTATGTAAAATTTGTTTATTACTAAAATAATACACATTTTTATAGTCTGGTGGTTTATATAACGATTGACAATACTAAGCGACACTTTCCCACCTATCTTTGAAGTTTTTGTATTCAAAATTGCAATTGAACTTATTTAATTGATAACAAAATGAAGCCGGAGTCTTTTATCTACCAACCTCGGTTTGAATAACATTTTGATTTTGATGACACAAGACTCCAGATTATAAGCTATACAAACTCCTGGGACAGAATTGACCCGGATTCCGGACCCATATCTGTGCCAGGCTTACCAGGAAAGTGGTTGAAAAGGGGGAACTTAACTCAAATTCTGCGTCAGTTTGACTCATTTTGAGGTAATTGTTACGCAGATTCCAGGTGACACTGACAAAGAAATGGTTCAGTCCACACAGTACCCGGAAGTTTTCAGAAGGTAGACGTATGAGCATAATCAGCAAATGGTTACCAAACCTGCGTCAGTAAAACAATCTGCAAAGTGCAGTGTACATTTAGATGAAAAATAAACCTCGATGAAATGTAGAAAGTCTTCACCAAACACAAGCCCAACATTTCTCATTCATAATTGTTATAGTTCTGTCAAGTATTATTGGATCCAGCCAAGTACTGAGCTCAAAATGTGTCCACAATGAAAAATAAAACGTGAATTAATCCGTGAAAGCAAACAACACGCGCTTTTAAAAAGCTCCGCAAACACTGACAGCGTTCAGACAATGTATTTGTCAAGAATTTTTGTTTAAAATATAGATAGGCCTATTTGCTGAGAACTTGTTGCAAATTCAAGAAATATTTAAAGTTTGCATGTCTGGATAAGAAATATGCTGTGACGTCATGATAATCTATGAAGTCATCGGTTTTAGAATAAGGCTTAACCAATGTTTCTTATATGAAAAATTCAAATCTTTAGAACCGCAATTAGCTTTTCGTACACTAATAGTTCCTACAAAGACATGTAAAATACCTTTCTCATTAAATTCTCAACTCTGCTAATGTGTATAACAAGTCTACACCGAACACCTTGTTTTTTTTTATTTCAGCAAAAACAAAAAGTAACTTCTTCTCAATTTCCATCTTGAATTGTTGTTTGCCATTACTATTTGGATATTTGGTTTTGATACAATATATTAAGATCGCAGACTGTTCTTCATCGACCTCATAATCCTTATGGAACCATATTTATTTACTTATTTATTTATTACGGGATCACATCTTTCAGCTGACCCGTAAACTGTTTTTGAATGGGAACTCTTATTCGGATTCTGAATCAGTTTTATCCAATTGTTGGTAATTTTGACACCATTCCGTGTTAAACCTAAACCAGAAATGGGTCAGTCCCGACATGACCCGGTAATTCGGGTCAATTCTGATCAATGCGTGGCATAGCTGAATCTTCCCGCATGGCTATTTTGGACTTCATATAGCTCATGGGTGATTGGTACCAGGACCCGTTATAGGCCTATAGGTGCACTCAAAGACTTAAACAACACAATTTTAACACGGCATCCTTTTAGTTCAACCTTTTGATATTTTCCATTGGTTATTTATTTTCAGTCACATTGCTTCGGCAAAGATAAAGTA
The DNA here is from genome assembly GCA_010994315.2 of Pisaster ochraceus. Taxonomy (NCBI): domain Eukaryota; kingdom Metazoa; phylum Echinodermata; class Asteroidea; order Forcipulatida; family Asteriidae; genus Pisaster; species Pisaster ochraceus. The sequence continues at coordinate 6,442,254 of CM021541.1, read as the reverse complement.
CAGTCCCTTTTCTCACACGTTATTTATTTTGCTCCATTACTTTTGGTCCATTAATGGTTTTTATTGGTTCCTGTTTGTATACGGGCTGTCCATTGTGACAAGTTATGCTTTTTGGGGAAACCCCTCCACATCATTAACCCCATTGTATTTTGATACTAATGATAATGTTTAACTAATTTTTATTGAATACAATTTAATTAAACAGTCGTTTCATAATTAGCCAAAACTGTACCTAGAAAATGTAAAATAATTTAATTTCAATGCACTATCAGCATAATTGGGCTAATTAGGGACTTAATATTAATATGGCCAAATGACATGTAAGATTTTATTAGACCATGTATAAATATAGACTAAAGCAAGTTATTAAAGACACCTTATTGTTATTACGCGTGGTAGTTTGGTCTCATAACGGCCGCTGATGGGAAAAAGGCGAATACAAAGAATGCATATTGATATTACACAAAGAACGTCATGCACACTTGACTTGTTATCCTTAACAAACGTTGGCCCAACCTGTCGTTTGTTTGTTTCACTTTTAAAATTTATTTATACAAGCTACCAATACCGTGTCTTGATGATTTATGATGATAAATGCTGGTCTGAAAGTGGCTAGACGCCAACTTGCCAAAGAAAATTATCAAAAATCACCAGACACCAGACCGAAAACGTACGGGTTACGTAGAATGCAGGTATACAGTAGATTGTAGGTCGGTAGGTCAACTTGTTTTATCAGGATCGGAAAAGTTGGCGTTCACCCTATCAGTGATGTGTGATACGCACTGTTTAGGTCCTGATCAATGCTTATTACATTATTAACGAACGCCCTAAAAGAAAAACAAGAAACAAGGGGGAAAAGGAGAGAAAAAAAACAGGGTCTTCAAGGCCTTCAAGGCATTCTTGAACAAATATGGCAACAAGTGATCTTTGCTGAAATTCATTTAAAATGTTTTCAATCAATAAGGGAATTGAGTTTACATAAGATTTAACTGATTTTACTTGTGTAAAAAATTATGTTAACCATAAAATGCATTATTTATACGTTTAAGTACCTGGAGGGTGTCACTGCATCCGAAATACAGGATCCGCCTCTCATCAACACAACGAGGCTTTTAAACTGGCTTTTAGATGTCGTTTGGGGGGTCTTTTTTTCAACGTCATAAGTACTCTATCTAGTTGAAAATGTGTGCAGTTTATTATAAGAAATAAATTAATTATTTAATTAATAGATAAAAATACACACGCTTTATCGTTGACCACCAAGGTAAATGAAATTTAATCAAATTGGCTGTTTTGTATTGCATTGTTATTGGATACTATCGACTGGTAATTCATTCATTCTTTTAAAAACCCACTACACTGTATGTGTTACCCCTTGGGGAAATACATGCTCATGACACCTAGTATCTTTTAAAACTGTGCTTTGGTTTGATAACACTATAAAATAAGATCATCCGACCCAAGTTAAAACCCCATGTCTATACTACAGTCTTATTTTTGTTTACGTCTAGATGTCAGAAAATGGACTGGTTCGGTCGATGAAACCCCCTTCCCGGCGTCTTTACGAGTCATCCGTATGTCTGACGTCATGCTTAAACTCTCACCAAGAAGCACAGTGTACAGGTCATTGCAAAAACAAGTTCACACACAATGCATCGCCTGGAGAGACGCCTACCTTAGCTGCACTGGCACGTCATTACAGGTTGGGTCAGCTGCTAAAGGTCATTGCTCCGCTCGTTGTTCTCCAGGAGCGGCTCTATCGACGGCTTGAAAGGCGACCAAACATTGATGAACAAGCAAAGAAATCATTTCCTAACTTGTTTCAAATACTTGAAGATGTAAGTTTTAATTAAACCTGTTTTAAAAATTGTTTTCTTTTCTTTTCTTTAATTAACTGAGGGAAATGTTGACTACAGTGAAAAACTGATTCAAAGGTATCGGCTGCTGGGCCCGCTTTATAAGAATACAACCAATGGGCAGAGCTATGGGGTACGGAGCCCCTAAAGGGACATGATATTTGTTTTTAAACTTGTGATTATGTTATGTACTGCTCTGTACGGAGCCCTTAGACGGGAGATGAGTTTTTTAAATAGGCGGCAAGTAAAAATAATATAGAGAAGAGAAGAAAAAATACATAGGTGAAAACAAATCTCTTCCATTCAAAAGTATGGCTTCGAACCTCAAGGGAAATCAAAGGAAATTGTGTTTTTACCTCTCAATTCTTTTGTCTCTCCGAACTATTATTTTTTTCAGATCTCAAATTTGTTTTCAATCACTAATTTGTTTTATTTATATTTTGTTTACACCTCTCAATGTTGTTTCAATTGCCGCCTATTTAAAAATTTCATCTCCCGTTTGGGGCTCCGTACAGAGCAGTACAAAAAATAATCGCATGTATTTGCTCATAGTATTGGAAAACAATGTAGATGAGGAAGGGACCACGAAAAGACCCCAGTGCGAGTCAGTGTTTAATCAGGTAAACGGATGTTATCTACAAAGGAAACGGAATTTAAAAAGGGTAAACCTTAAAGGGTTTGTTTCTTTTCGAATAGTTTAAATTTATGTTTATATGATCAATTTTCGTTACAGGAATCTAAGACGGTACTGCAGGTCTCCCAGACATTTTCATCTGACAAAGACAGCCGTTTCAAAATGGAGACTAACATTAATATTATAAGGGACTCTCTAAGTGAGATCTTAGACGCACTAGAAGCCGTCCAAGGATCCAAGTACGACAGCCCAGGATGCCTGAGCAACAAGATGGCAGAGATTGTAGACGAACTCCTGGTTGAATGGAGCACAGTGCAGGCAATGAGAGAAAGTCTTCCCGAGAGATATTCAGTTAACTATGGCTCAACACTCGAGAAGACATCACTGTAATGTGTAACCAAGTTATTTATACATTTGTTTTTTCATTTTGTATAATATAGGACGTATATTTTGAAGCCGCCATAAAAATCCAACGTTTGGTCAGAAAACAGGCCTAGTTCCAACAGCAAAAAATACGTTGTTTAAAAAGTAGAAAAACTCAAATGGAGTTCTTTGAACGGCACATAGTAGTAAATGGGTCACTAGGGCATCCACCTTATACAGCACACGCTGGAAAGTATTGAAAAGGTGAGGAAAATCGCTTCTTTATCTCAGTCAATCCAAAGTTCAAGGAATCAAAGAACCATTTTACAGTATGGCCAAAGGGTATACACTTTTATCTCCTAACCATTGTGCAATGTATACTCTCTAATATTGAACCCACTCGACATTGGACAACCACTTAGACATTGACATCGTCAAAGACATAATACAGGCTAAATATATATTTATCTTTTCTTTATGACACTAACATTATATCCGTGTTATCTCTTTACATAAACCACTTCGCTTCTTGTAAGTGTATCCACTTCAAGTATTAAGTAATAACCTACAGTCGTAACAATGACGTACGTCTGTCGCCAAAACTAATCCCGGAACATAAGTTCAGACTCATTTGTGTTTTTCCTACACACTAATGTGTGTTAAGCACTGCTCACTCATCACAAGTGTGAAAAAAAAATTACTTTGTTGAGATTCGAACCCACGACCTTTGCTCCCATACTCATGATTGTTATTTTAACCAATTTTCCCGCACTATGAGTGCGGCCTTTCGATAGCTATTATTTACACCTTTGAAAATCACGTCGTCGTTCATTTTAAGTCCGATGAGCAGAAACCCTCAGTGTGCGCGCCCTATAAAGAGGGACCGATAATGAGGTAGGCCCTGCCCTTATCGGTTTCAATGTATAGACTGCATGTGCCCGATAATCGAGTAGGCTTTATAATCTATATACACTGACGTCCGGGTCTGAATTGACCTGGATCCTGGTCCCGCGAGGCCCGACCCGGGTCATACTTGGTCAGTATGACCTGGAATCTGTGTCATACTTGTTACCCGGAATCAAGGTCAAAACCCCATTTTTAAAACCAGCTTCTGTGTCAGCCTTACACACATAGGAGTCACACCCCCTGAGTCATACCCCCTGGGTCATACCCCCTGGGTCATACCCCCTGGGTCATACCCCCTGGGACACACGGTCAGTGTCAGTTCTGACCCGTGTCTTTTTAAGAGTGTAATGTGTTCTTACATACACCAACTTACAAGGTACGTTCTTTACACAACGAAACAATGCTTTCTTCGTTCAAGTAGTATCCCACAGAGCTTCAGAAACGTGAATAATTTCACAACAAATAGAACCACATACTGCCATATGTAAGGGTCGGTGTACCCACGTGGTACCCTAGAATGTGGGTGCCTTCATAGTGACCAATACTACTGCCAAAATGTTCGAAGTTTTACTGTGTAATCGAAACTGAAAACTAGGCTTGTGGAACATAGCAATCTGAGCTATTTTGGGGTATAAAGTGGACCAGTATTCTGACTGCCATTGTCCATGTTTTTATTTAGAGTGATATAAAAGCTATGCATGTACATGTAATGACAGTTTGAATACACATGATTTTAATGATGGGAAAGAGTTTGAAAGCAAAGACTTTTTACATGAAATCCAACAAAGGGCACATTACAGGATGACAAGGTCAGTAAGTGTAATATCTTGAATTAATTTGAACGCTACCAGACATCGATATCCGCGTTTGAATTTAAAGATAAGGACTCAGAGGGTTTGGACTGTAAGTTTATAAACCACGGAAACTTGGTATTGATTTGCAAACACAAACATTCCCAATAAATCATTCCGCCAAATAATGTTGTCTTCGAGAACGTATAATAATATTGCTGTTCTTGTTGTTGTTGTTGTTGTTGTTGTCGTCGTCGTTTTGTTTGTTTGTATGTTTTTTAATGTATGTTTTTGTTTTTTTCTTTTTTTACAACAAAGCACCCTTTATTGATTACATGAAGACAAGGGGAGACTCCGGAATGCACTTTTTTTTTCCTTTTTTTAATTACTGAAAAATGTTTGGGTCAATTCCGCTG
>CM021541.1:6412751-6427604 GCA_010994315.2 Pisaster ochraceus | reverse complement strand
CCTCACATAGATAGCAAAAAATTGATGCATGTACATGTACATGTATAACTATATAAGCACTCTTTAGCTGATAATTAAAAGGGTATGGGTTACTCTTTAGTGGCATTTGCTTGAATTTGTTGTTCTGCTGTGCCACTATCGGAATCAACAAATCGGTCTTCAAACTATTTCCCTCTTCCCAATTTCAAAACTGTATTTATTCAAGACATTAATTAACAAATCGAAAACATTACTCTCAAAGTGTCAAATTTTGGAATAAAACCGTGAAAGGCTTGTGAGACAATATGTTTTATTAATGATAGTTATCTTTATTGTGACAACTTAAAATTAAATAACTTTATAAACTGATTGTCATTATCTGAGTATTTAGTTTTTCTTCCCCTCGATTCATTATGCCGGCTAAATAATAAAACATTTTAAATATAAAACTCGGTTTTTCTGTTATTATTCGAAGAAGACGATATATCACTCGAATTATTTCTTTTTGTAGAATGTCGCCCGTTCCACACAAAAGCAAAGCTTAAATGTATTTCCACAAGTTGAATATTTCACTCAAGTTGGAGTGATATGGCTCACACAAGTTTCAGTGAGTAGGCCTACTGAGTAGTACATTCATGGTAAATGGACGGGGTACTTTGCACTCTCAAGTTGCTCTCAAGAAGTGAATAAAGCCACACAAGTTCCCTTGTATACCGTAGTTCACTTAAAATCTAATGAAAATGGCACAAAATGAAAAGTTACATGTATTACGTTCGTTCGGATTGAGCGGAACAACTCACACAAATTAAACTGAACTCCTCGCACCAGTTAAAACGAACAACGAATAGATGAATGTTCACCCAAACTGACACGCACGGCTCTGTGTTGCAGACGGTCACTTTGTGGACATTCCTTCGTTGTATACACTTAAGGAAAGTCATGTTCCTCGTTACTATGGACATGCTGTAGATAACACTGTGTGGACGTGTGTAAGTGCACATAGTGTTTCAAGTCCCTTACATTATGTGGACCTCTTTTGTTTTCAAGTCTACACTTCGTATGTAGCGTGAAACGTGAATCTCTCACTAAGGTTGAAGTCAACTGTTTACTAAATTTGAATTATACTATTTCTACTTTGGCGACAACGGTTCACTGTATGGAGCAGACTTTGGATATGGATCCCCCAGCATGCTTGACCATACTACTACGGAATATCTCGGACTTGCCCACTTTCATCATAAGCATCGTGGAAATACCAAGGTACTCATAGAAATCAACGGAATCTGACTGGTCCACATCACTTTCTACCATAGCTTCCTGCGTACAAAACAAATACAAATAATGATTAACACACAATGTGCATAAATATATGAATAGATACAAACCAATTAATGAGAAAGTCAATCATTTAAAAGAAAAATAGATTGTATCCCGTCAAAAAGGGTCAAGAAACGTGTCTTTCATCCAACATGAAAAGTTACAAACGGAAGGAAAGTTTCATGAACTGATGTCGCAACGCTGATTTTTTAAGCACATTTCGCAAGCAACGAAAACGCATAATACAGGTCTCTGAAAATAGGACAAGGTTTTATACTAAATATTGCTTTTACTGAATGCACTTACACCAAGCACTAGCACTCTGTTTACGGAGAGTGGAAATTGTATATTAATTTACCTTTATTTGCCTGGGTTTGTAATAATCAGAAACCGTTGACTGAATCGCCTGCGTCATCTCCATGAAATCCAAGCTGTAGTCTGCATTCGTGTCATATTTCTTGAATTGCTGTAAATGTTCCCGTATCTAACCATGCAGAAAATAAAACGCGTCAAATAAACCGACAGCGCCACACTATGTGGTCGACTCATTGTCGCCAAAAATAATGCCAATCATAATGTCAATCATAATAGAAGACGAGAGAATGGTATAGGTCACTATAGTATGGACGTGTTTCCTTATAATATTGGTTTTCATAGGCAATTTGGATTCTTACTTGTTCTTCCGAAAAGTGCGGGAAACATATGCGAGCGGTGACTACATCCACCTGTCCAGTTTCTTTGTCAATCAAGTCTGGGTGCTCTATGGAAGAGACAAATTTAATAACGCAATTACTTTTACAATAAACAGTTAGATTAAAGAACAACCAAAACACTAATTTTCATGGAACTAAGTCAATTTGTCTAAGTCGATATTAAAGACAATTTGATAGAAAAAGACAGATGAAGGGAATTAATTAAGATAGAAAACAGTATACATTGAATTCGTTAAAATCTAAACTATATTTTGCATTCTACGTTCTAGTTAGTTATCTCAAACTGCATGTTACATGATGTGGATGCACTGCACACAGTTTACAGAGTGAGTATGCTATCAGCTGTGAGCACAAAACAAATTGATGGCAATGAATGTACATGTACTACTTTATTCTTTATTCTTTATTCACCTTTCATAATAAATGTACATAATGTATTCATTCGCGAGTGTACAAACAGCTGTTGGTTGCCGATACGTGTATGCATGAATAATCAACCATTATTCCACACCAACTTAGAGCAACTGCTCTCGGTAGGTGGACATTTCTCACCATATGCGTTTAAATGAGTATAACAGGTGTGAATAAGGAATAAAGAATACGATGGTGCAAAACGTGTGAGTGACAATGGGCTGTGGCTGGTTTAGTTGCATCTTCTCTATGGTTATATATCCTTCACTCGTCTCATTGTTCCATTCCCCTGATCATTCTCGTGAAATAAATTTTAGAGATGGGGTCAACAATAACCGAGGAAAACAACTGATTTTGATACATGGAGCGTGATAAAGGTAAATGTGGATTCCAAACCTGGCAAAACCGACAGATGACCTTCTTTTAAAACACTGCCATTTGTCCTTCGATGGCTCCCTGCATGTTAGTACAAAACATTGATATCCATGGAAACAGCAAAGGGTAACACAAAAGCAATAAAATCGGAATAACTGCAGCAAAAAATAAATCATACATGGTGCCAGTTATACAAATCAATCAACATAAACAAACATTTTAGTGTGGTAGAAATTACAGTTTAGTTCTAGATCAGCTGTTAGGTTTAGCGACGTTCACATGCTAATGAAATTCTCAAGTAACAATACGCGACAGTATAGTTCATGCTTATTTCGGTACTTTTATAAGAGAACAGGACAAGAAAAATACTGACAGAACTGGGATGCTTGTCGGTGGGCGAATTTTGGGGTGAGGGTTATAACGTAAACTGCTGGTGCAGTGTTGCAGTGTCTCACGGGGACAGTCACAGAATGATAGCAAGAAAAGGATAAGACCCGTCCACCACTTTCCATCCTTCATCATTTTCTTTGGCTTTGAAAATGCCGTATTAGCATTTCTTACCGCATGTTGAAGGTACGGTACATAAATGTATTTTAGTATTATACATATTTTTTACATGTGTACGTTTTCTAGTAATTTCCTTTATCTCGTATAATAGAGTAAGGAAAAAACCTATGAACAAACTAATCACCAACTTTATAGCTTGACGTATCTCCGTTGAATTTTAATAATATTTCTAATGGGCAATTGGATAAAGGAAATGTTGTATTGGGTGAAACTTGTTTTGCATAGTGACAATTTTTCAGACATTTCTCAGGAAAATTTGCACCAGTTTCAAGTTTAGAGGGAAAAGATAAGTGTTAAGGTATTCTAACCCCACCCCGCCCCTGCGCAATCTTGCGTTGCTATCATATGCACCGAATAAAAAAGCAGCAGCTGATCTGCAAGTAGCCCGAGAAAAATTATGCATTGAAGTAGCATTATAATCAAATCATAACAACAATCATGAATATTCCATTGAACCATTTATAGATTGCTGGAAAACAGCCCTAGGAAGAGTGGGACAAAGGGAAAACAGTATAACTGTTTGGTGAGTAAAAACTGTAAGATTTTACAAAATTATATTGCCAGCAAGTTCACGATTACAGTGTAAATTGTTTTGTAGTGAAGGTTTGCTTTTAACTACCACCAAAAAAATGTTTTAATTATTTTAAAGACATTGCGGATATTATTGAAGGATGGGCATCAAGGTACAAGTTCATCTGATTTGGATATTTCCAAATATGTACGCAATTAATGTATATATATATATTAATATAACAGAAAACCGACGTAACTTTCCGCATTATTCACATAAATATGAACTAGATACTTGACACAAATAATTGTGGCACAATAGCCTTTTTAACCTTAAGGCACACATACAAATATATTACTCATCGCCTTGACGTGAATTATATTACCGGTACTTTTGACAGGATGTGCAGCAGCCGTGCATAGTGAAAGTCAGTGTCTATTTTACGGGTGTACGTGTACGAATTCATAGGTATACATTGATTGCTTTGTGAGGCTTGGTAGTGTGTTAAGCTAGTGAATTGACGGCAGCGAAGCAGACATTATGTTGTGTTATAAATGGCTAATACACGAAAGCAAACAAAGATCATTTTAAATTCACAGTAATTTATAAACGATTACAAATCATCAATCAAAAACATGGCAGTATATGTATATGCACAGCAACACATACATGGGTAAAAAGGGGTTAACCTGTGAAAGGAAATAAAGGTAGATTATGTTTGAATGTGCAATAGACGGGAATGACATTGAAAGATCGTACCTGAATCAAGGGCAACCTCTCCGGGATTAGACACAACACTCCTCGGTCGTGGTTTCTTGCCATTCCCTGTTCCTTCTTCCTTCGGAGGATCCGCATCACTATTGCCAGCTTGACTCTTACTTGACCCTCTCAGTTTCCTCGCTGATGCCATACCGTTTCTTGCTGCGGGATTGGGGCTACCAGAGCGAAAGTTCCCTGCCACTCCTACGACCGTACCGGCCCGCCTCCTCTCCGGTGGGTTCAAAGCAGCGAGGTTCGGTGGCACCGGTGATGACAAAGTCCGTCTCTTTAATAAGGAAGGACTCCTCGGTGCTTCGGAAGCGTGGGTCGAGCCGCGGCTCTTCCGCCCGAGGCTCGGACTCCTCCCGGAGGGATTAGTGTTGGGATTTGGCGGTGCTTTGGGCCCGAGGCTACGTGGCGACTTAGTAACAAAATTAACCTCATCTACGGAGATCTTGTTCTTCACTGAGGGGTTTTTCCAGACGGACAACGGCTCGCACGGGGTTTCAATGGACGGCACTGGGGTGGATGATAGGGACCGGATGGAAGGAGTAGAGACTGAGTGAGACAATTCCAGTGGTGGCATGCGACGAGGAGATGACTTTGGGCTACCAGGAGGGCTGGGAACTGGTGATGCCTCCGGGGAATCCCCTATTTCTTCAAGATGCCTGTTGGCTACTGGAGCTAGAACACTGGAAGTTAATATACACATAGTATATGCTAATAATAGCGAACTTCAGAATAAGAAACAAATTACCTGCTTATAAATTAACCTGCAATTAAATGCCTGTCTTAATAAAAACGAACCTTGAAACGTTTGACGTGGCATTCTTCGTTTATTCCATTTATCTTTAACTTCGTTTAGACTACTTTATTTACACGTATTTGTGCAGACAATATGGGCCACCTACTTGATGCTTTCCTGTAGTAAAATTATTTATTTTTAAGCACTTTCACTTACCTGGGTTTGGTCATTCTTTTGCCAGGATGAGCGATAATATCCTAATGAAGGGTTAAGCAAATACAAAAATCAAAGTTACCATACCATATTAGGTATTAGCCTCAAAGACTCTGCACACTGCAAAATTGAAGTCCCGGGGATAAAATAGAACCTAAATATTCTGCAGCTTGAAGAAGGCAAGCATCATGCATTTATTTATTCCATTAAGTTACTCCTTTAATAAGTTTCAGAAATTGCTAACACTGACTTTGCCAAACTTGGGTGGCGCTTTAAAATAGGACACTTGACACTATCTAATCCAGTATTGACTAACCTCAGGCAGTGCAATATAGTGAAGAGGTAAATCTGCCTTTACGATATCTAGCCTCCCCTCTCTGGCCCCCTGTAATATGGCGTCCAGTATGGCGTTCATCTTTCTCAAGTCGTCCTTCCGAAGTTTGCGACCTTCCTGCCTGGTTTCCATAACTCTGTACCAAAACAATTATTGGTAGAAGAGTTACATTATAAGGTACAAGTCCCAAGCTACCGTAAACAGTACATAATATATAGCCCCAGATTATAATAAGCCACCACCTGTGGTTTAAAAACTTCAGAAACGTATTTTCATTTTTTTTGCAAACACAAAAAGACATTCCTGTAGACTCTTTTTTTTTTTTTCCTTCTTCTGTTTTGAAATTTGATGTAGGCCCTAGTTTGAACTCTTAAGTACAGCCTGACACAAAATCCAAGATGGCTGCCGGATTTTGCGGTCTTTTTTAATTCCCACAATGCATTTAACACATAAATACGCCTTTCTTAGAAAAATTTCCCAAACAAGTGGACATTTTGTTTCAACAAATTTCATGTCTAGTATTTGAGTTCTGTTCTCCAGTCGTTTTGAAGGAAGAAGCTACACCCAAACGTTTGGTTTATTTATTAACGACGAGTTATTAACAACAAATCTGTGCCTAACCTGAAATCACGCTGTATTCCTTTGATGCATCCAACAGTGATTCTTTGCTGATTAATAACCTCTTGCTCAAACCTGGAGAGATCAACTTCTTTCGTGTACAGTTGACGCTTTAAGGTCTCGGATTCAGCTTCAATATCTGGGGACGATCACATGGACGCTGTTGGTTTGTTTTTTGTTTTTCATAAGCAGTATGTTGAAATAAAACTATTCCGGATTTAGCTTTGAAAGGGGATGGGAGGATGGGGATTATAGTTTACGATAACCATCCAAAAAGTATATAAAACATTGATGTACTTTTCCTTAGTTGTTAATTTGCAAGTACATTTTTTTTCAATTACGCTCCATAATAACAGTAAAACAATTTCAGACAGTTATTTATTTATCAAGCTTTAAATTAATTCCAGTGATTGTTTAAGTTCTCCCTTGTGCTTTATGAAGAGTTACACAATAGCATATTTCGGAATTCGAGGGGAGTGTTTTGATTCCTTCTTTAATCGTACCAGACTTCGGAACAATCTTGTGGACAACATCTCGCATCCGTTCCATCTTCACTTTTTCCTCCAAATCCTGCACAAAAGCAAGAACTGAAATTAAAAACCTATTCTTAAGGGGTTTTTTTCTTTGTAATACGGCAGTGTTCAAAACATGTGTTTGCAATTTCAGCATCGTCATCGCCATGAGGTAACTTCATCAAGGAAAAGAATGCAAACATTTGAGTACAACACAACGCAATGCAGTATAAATAATAGATTGAATTTCCAAAAAATAAGCTACGTGAAGGATAAAAAAGGAACAACTTGTTTTAGGACAAAATGACTGCGGTATACAGAATGCACATTAGTTGACTGTATTTTCACCCAAAATTTACGTTTACCACCAAAATGCAAAATGCAAGTAACAAAGAGACATTGCATTACACATGCAAGGTAATTAAAATACAATATTATTTTGAATAAGGCTGAACAGCAAAAGATCAATAAAAATGCAAACGATACAACAAATTACAATACAGAGTTCATGCTCTGATCTAAAACTGAACTTTACGGTACCTTCTTTTCACTAAAAAACAAAACAATTTCATTCCAATGTTTTACCTTTATTCTTCGTTGGAGACGCTCCTTCATATCTTCATGTGTTTCACGTAGTTCATTCAATTCTCGTGTCAGGTTTTCCTCATGCTGTTTGCTACCTTCAAGCAGTTTCGTCTTTTCTTTTTCCCATAATTGTACTGTTCCGTTTCTTTGCAATCTAGAAAAGGTTTGGTGAAATTTTTAAGTTAAAGGCAAAGTATACTTTAAATTTTTTGAACCGTTTGATTATTTTAATTTTATATAAATGTAAGTATACAATAAAACTAACTTGTGAAAAATTCATTTCAAAGGGTGGTAGCATTTTTTAGATATCACAGAATATCTGGAGCGGTTATGTCCACAATGGAAGATTAATCCGTGATTTGAACACACAATCTGAGAAACGTTTCTGACAAAAACGTTTCTCAGATTCAATTTTGGAGGGACAACAACTGATACATGTGTGTACATGTTTCCATAACCACATCAGTTCGAAGTGGAATGATTATCAAATTGCTTTATACTATATCAAAATCTGATGTACTTCTAACCAAGTAATTTTTTTTTTTTAATGTTGCCACTCAATGTTTGAGTTATTACCAAACGTACACCTTCCCTTTAAATGTCGTTTATACAATCAAAATTATAATTGACGATCACAATATTGTGGAAATTGATACTGTTCCCAAACGGGGGAACTTCTGCATATGCTATGAACAGTGCATAAAATGCATGTATAACATGAAAAGATGTTTGTACATGGCTGATGGACGTGATCTAAGGTTGGGATTCCTAAAATAATTCATTTTTAGTTTCTAATTAACTACCACTTATCTTTGGCGGATTTTTTAGTGAAGTACCTTAAATAAAAGCGTAGGTCCTATTTACTGGTATACTTTATCAAATCTACAAAAGTTGCTATTTATAATTTAAATCTGAATTGGATCTAGAATCTTTAAGTCACATATGTTTTGGGTTTGTCCCTACTGGAACTTAAGTATAAGACCAACAATACCCTTTCCGAAACTATATAGGCTTGGGCTTGAGCTCCGGCTTGGGCTCTGTCATATATTCTGAAAACGTGCACATTAAGAACGGGGCTTCACTCAGGCGGACGGAGCCAAAGTCTGAATCCAAGTCAAAGCCTTGGTTGCGAAAAGGGCGTTTTACGCATAGGTGTTGCTGCAGTCAAACTACAAGTATTTATCCCTGAGGACACCCTGAGGACATTATTACATCAGTCAATACTTTTGTGGTCCGATTGTTACTCTCTTTATGACAATCTTAAATTGTCTAGTACATGTAGGAGCGGTCTTCCCAGTTACAACTGAAACACCGCCTTGAAAACTAAAGAGCCAAGTGTATGGGAAAATGCTACTTACTGAGCGATAATGTCTTGTTTTTCCTTTAGCTGTTGATGCAAGATAGTCTTGTAGTGTTTTTCTGAACTGGTTGTTTCGCTCAGTTCCTGATGCCTCCATTTCAAATCAGAAGCATTTGCTTTTTCCTCAGCAAGCTTTTCTGTGAAAAATACAAATAGTGTGTTTTTATAAATGTTGAAAGATAAAATATAAATCAGATTCTGCAGAATAGCACACTTGTTCATCGCTCTATCCTGCAGCCCCTCCGTCAAGCAGCGGTGCAGACATACATTATTTAATGATTATTAAAAATCCAGCAAGCAATAAATGGCAAGAATTTTGTGGCGATTAATGACTTAGTGGGAGCACCGGACTAAAGTTCTAGTGTTTCTGATCAGCAGAGTTAGGGTTAGAGTACCGGTCGTGGCACTTGCGTCCTTGAGCAAGGTATTTAACCATAATTGCTTTGTCGTTTGGATGGGACACTAAGCCGTGGTTTCTGTGTATCTAGAATTTGTAGTGCACTATCAGAGCCCACAACACTTTTTTACAAGTTTCCTCAAGCCTATGAGCTACAGTGATTAAGTTCACGTGAGGCATCCTTGGTTCCATTATCAGAAATGTATTATAACAATTATAGTAAAACAAACCAGTAAAAATCAACACTGATTTGACCCAAAAATCTACATTATATATTTTTAAGAAATACAAAATAATCTTCAACTTACTTTGAAGGTTTTTAACTTCTTGCTGTATTTTGTCATCTTTTTGCTGCTGCAGATCCTGATGCAAACATAAGAACAAAGGAAGAACATCAACATACATGTATATAATGCAACTGCTAAACCACAAATCGTTCACTTTGTGGTAAATAAAACATAACGGTTTGTTACGAGGACTCTAAGATAGTCAAAAGTAATTTTTTGAGTTGGATCCGTCTCGGGTCCGACCTGGGATCTTGGCATAATTTATATTAAGTGGGGAAGGGACTGAGAAATAAAAATTTTAAATAAAAAAAAATACGAATGACTCGATATCACACAATAATTCGAGGGAACGAAATAATATTTCGAGGGAACGAAATAATATTTCGAGGGAACGAAATACTATTTCGAGGGAACGAAATGATTTCGAGGGAACGAATTAGTATTTCGAGGGAACGAAATGATTTCGAGGTAACGAAATAATATTTCGAGGAAACAAAATACTAATTCGAGAGAACGAAATAATATTTCGAGGGAACGAAATAATGTTGAACTTGTTTTCACCTTTTCAACTTTTTTTTCACCTGTCCCTTTAGGGGCTCCGTACATTTATGTTACGGGAGCAACAATGTTATTAGAGGTGGCTTGCTCCTAAATAGGGCTAGACTAGGCCTTTACGGTAAGACTCCAATCAACACTACGCCAGCCAATGAATGACAACCGACCTCCAACATGCATTATTGGTTCTCTTACCCTAAGCCTGTCCTCCAGTGCCTCCTTCACATCGTCCAGTTTGTTAGTGAAGTCCAGGAGGATACTGGCAACATTTCTGTCAGTTTCATATCCACCATCTGAGGATACATGATTGTCCAGGAAATGCTCCCGAATCCGACTCCAAGAAGTCTGTTCCTTTATGGCATTCAACAACATTAATAAGATTTTAATCAATACATAAATAACCCCGATGCGATTGACCGGAAAAATACGACCATTATTCTGCTAAATTGGGTCCTACGTAATTGTGGGTCGGCATAACCCAGATATTTCAAATTGAATGAAAATGTAAGTTAATACAACACATAAAGGAACGGGACAAATAAGACGGGCTTCTTTGGACCCGAATCCGTTTCAGGTCCGAGTACAAACCCTTGGAGAAAAAACATGCACTTACAAAAAAGTATACATTTCTTGTCAGATTGTTATCCATAATTAATGGGGGAATTATGTGACGATGGAAGGCAGCAGACTTAGCAGGTAAATACATTGTTCTCGGTAATGTGCGCAAGCTCAGAACTACGTAAAGAATGGAAATTTACATGGTCTGCTGCCACCTAGTGTTCCAAAGTCTTGCACTGGGCCTATGCACCGTTTTGCCTGATTTACACGCAGCCACTCATCTCACCTGAACGCCCATGTTGAATGTCTGTTTGTGTTTGTTTTATACAATGGTTTGCCTTGCCCAGAAAACTCAATGATTCGGTGGGAATAAAAACCAAAAGTACGTTCTGTTCTTTATGCGTTTTGAGATGGTGCTGCTCAACAACATACGTATTTTTTTTCACTGGACGCCCCCCCCCCCCGGATATGCCTTGTGATGTGCTGTATCATTTGTATTTTGGGCAAGACCCTAAAGTTTGTCATAAAACTAGAAGCACAGGACCTACAAAACGGACATTGACCTACACTGTTTTTCGAAAGTATTACCGGCGTATATGGACATCGCTCTTAAACACACACTTGCATCTGCACGATGCTTTTATTTATAAAGACTCTGGGATGATCTTTTTTAAGAGTATTTTTGAACACTTAGTTTTTATCAGGGACTGCTGTTGAACTTTGTTCAGGGGGCTCATTCAGTAGCCACTAAATGTTTTAATGACAATTACAGCCTCGCCATGATAAAGGACTTCTCTTTTATCCCACTTATTTTAAGAATGTCTACAAGTTTTGCTCCTTATTCATCACCCCTTGGTTAACTGTTTGCATTCATTTACGCAGTGACACCATTCTAGATAATCATTATTAGCAACGTGTTGTACATATTGGCATGACTATCATTTCATAGCGTCAGTCTATATCTAAACCTCTCAAACAACTATTAAGCCTATGAGCAGCCATGATATACAATCCCCAGTGACAACAAACCTTCGACCCCTCAATAAAGAATCACAGATTAACGATAGCGGGCATAGAAAGGGGGCTTCCCCAAGAGGCTTTTTTTTCTTACACCGTTTCATGTGTGAAAAGCACTGTATTCGGTGCTGCCTGAATCATGCATGGAAAACAATCAAGAGGCTACTCGGTTGGGATGCGAACCCTGGGTCCCAATGGCAAGGTATCTTAACTAAACATCGTATAGCTGGGCAACACTCTAGCCACTACTGGTAGAAAGCGAATTCGCCGAGGTACGGCATTGACGCCATTTCGGCAAGCAATGCTTTGTTTTAGCACTGATAGCAGTGCGCATTGTCAGCACTGATCCATTGCTGCGTCAAAGAGTTGCTTACTGGAATGGTGTACAGTGCATATTCATATTTCAGCACGGTTTGCGATTTCTTGCGCCTGCAGTAGAATATACAATCTTTGGTTAACATTGGAATGGGGGACCTAGGGTTCGAATCCCCACCTACACTTAACTTACTTTTAAAAACTAGACTAAAGAGCCTCACTTGTGACGAGAAGGTTGATTGGCTGTAAGTAGCAGCGGGTATGAGTTTAATTGGTGCAATTATCAGGGATAAAGAATGTATGTTTTATCTTCGCACCGATCTGTGACAAGGGAAGAACTATAGGACAAATCGGTAAAACCAAATTCAGGGTATTATCGACGAAATCAAGACGTCATTTAAACCAATTAAGGATTGTTGCTTGTGTGTTTGTTGCTTGTTGTGAAGTGCGTGTGTTTGTTGGGGTGTTTGTTGGTTTGTTTTCACAATGATGTTGTTATTGTTGGTTAGATTGGCTGTGCGTGTGTTTTTGCAGTGGCTGTTTATGCTTTGTGTCCTAATTTCGTTATGAAATGTGTTGTAAGTCGTGTTGCTGTTCATGTTTATATTTCAGCAAAGATAGTTTTTGCCTGAGCTAAAACTTCCAACGACTTTTCAATAGGCCACTCTTGCGGAACACAAAATCAATTCACTATTAACAACAAAATAGTTGTTTTTCTTACTATTTCTTGAAGCTTTCTGTTCAACTCAGCTGGTTGTCCAGCTGCAATCGGCCCGTTCACTCCTAAGACCTCAGAAAAAGCACCAAGGACCCGGGATATGCCATCCCTGAGTTTGTTGAGACGGTCCCTATGAAACACCAGCAAAGCAGCTGCCCTGTCTTCGGCTTCCATTACATTCAAATGCTGTTTTAGGCTGTGAAATAAATCAATAATACTAATCAAAAGTTTTCTGGCAGTGCTACTGAACTCGTCCTTGTACTCAAGGTCAGTAGGTGCTACTCGGGTACCGTTTTAATGTACTGGTACTTGTACATCGGCAAGCAAGAGACTCGCATTCCAAGTCCATACTTAATAAGCTGTATTTGAACCCATGTACTCGAAACTCGACTGTCTGGAGGTCAAATGACCACTTGCCTTTCCACTTTTATATGTGCGTTAATTATTAAAACGGACAAACACAAACAAACAAAAACAACAAAATACTGTTGTACACCTCACTTTGCGGTTGTGTATAAAGTACTCGTACTCGGAGATCCAAGTACTAAGTACTCGGTATTGGACTCGGTCAGCCCGGTTATCAGAATAGGCCTACTCGGTACGGATGCTTGTATTCTCACTTGATGGAAAAAGTCAAATTTAAGTTATCCATGTATTCATGTTTAAAAGTTATCAAGTTGTCATAACAAGCATTAACAAACAAATAATAAAAATGATTGTCATACCTGATTTTCAGTATTTTTTTACAAAAAAAACTCGGATATCCGAATACTCACTACAATACTTGTATTTGTACTCGAGTAACTCGAGTACTACTCGGCCGCGCCTCCCTAGCACTCGTAAGTACATGTATTTGGTACTTGACTGAGAAGTACATGACTACCAACAAAACTCTGATCTGGAAAACACTGCGATCTCAATTATATTTGTTCAAGACATATTCTAAGTTAAGACTTGTCATATCTAGCACCCCAAAACATTCTATGCAAATTCTGTCAAGTGCTTCAACAACTCGGCCATTGGCTCAAATACATTTTGACTTTAAACGTTGTGACATTACACCAGCGCAATTAAACAGAATTGTATTTTTTACCTCAACAAAGCTACTTGCTAGAATACATTTTATCCTTACCACCAGTTCAATCATCATTAGAGATAGAGATCAATTTTTAATCCGAACACGTACACCGTAGTTGCTTCAAATCATCGCCTGAAAATGTATTTTTAATTTAATTAAACTTATTTTAATGCACGTATTATATACGTTTATAAATAGGGCCTATCTGAACAGGTAGTGAGCGTGATGAGACAGTTTTGTAAAAATTAATGAGATGCATCAATTAACACTGCATCTGCAATTACATATGCTGTATCAAATTGATGATAAAGGCACATACACCAGCTTAAAGCGTAATACTTGCCCACAAGGGGATGTTTACGGTACACTTAGAAGCAACCACAATATAACTACGTACAAAGGAATTACACTCCCGTTCGACTAGACACATACAAGACTAATGTACATGTATTTGCATTACCCTCACTTAGGATATGTCAAGTGCTTCTTTCATGTGGTTAAACAAATACGATTTATTAAAATCACAAAGAGCAGGTATTGACAGAACTGTCATGTTTAATGGACAGACCAAATCCAACATCGTTCAACATAACCATTCTTTGTTTAGTGATCTAAGCTTTCAGGGTTTGTAATAAGCAATGGTGGGGCAAGAACTACGCATGCGTTCAAACCGAGTGTTGCTTTCGGGATAACTAAAGTTCCTGGCTATAGCTCCAGTATGAAATACACACCCCAAAAAAAGGACAAATTAAACACGCATACAGGCTAATAACGCAGGGTGGGTAGTGGGGGAGCGCCAAATATGAGTGGAGTTATGTTTTAAGACTATGCAATACAAATACTTTCAGCATAATATGCAACTTAAATGTATAAATCATAACAAAACAGCCATGTGTAAAGAGGGATGTGCTTGCTATGAGCCCCCCCCC
>CM021541.1:6400574-6412532 GCA_010994315.2 Pisaster ochraceus | reverse complement strand
TCCCTTGTGGGGGCCCAATTGTTCCTATTGAAATTACCTTGTGGGGTCCATTGTTCCATCGTTAAAAATACCCCGTAAGTTGGCATGTGTTAGGGCACACATGTTTGTAAATCCCGCGTACTGAGGACTTCTCTTTGTTCTCCCATTGTTTGAACGAAGCGAGGACGCCCTCGCTCTGTCAAACACCCGGATCCCTTTTGTTCAAGTCCCCGGTTTGAATGGATAGACACGCTCACACACACACACACACACACACGCACACCATACCATTACCACTGCCCCCTCCCTACCCCGGCCACCAGGATACTCCACTGGTTGAAATGAAACTGTTATTACATACCTTCCACTTATTTGATTTCAAAAGCGTTCCGATGTGACTGTATCAACGGTGAGACTGAAGTACAATGTCTAGTCCCTTCTTTGTCCCATGGTTATATTTAATATGGCACATTTCCAAACTAACGATAAACAGCATGAAAAATGTTCAGGATCTTGATAACAAAG
This sequence comes from Pisaster ochraceus, assembly GCA_010994315.2. NCBI lineage: Eukaryota > Metazoa > Echinodermata > Asteroidea > Forcipulatida > Asteriidae > Pisaster > Pisaster ochraceus. Next base: position 6,412,028 of record CM021541.1, on the reverse strand, counting down.
TATGACATAATTGATTACAGGCTCTACTGAATTGCTGGATCTTATCGGTTCCGGGTTCAATAAGGCCACACACGTTGATAAGGCTTGACAATGCCAATGTGGGGTAATTTTCCAGAGTCTGGCACCGGTTCGATTTACATAATACAATGTGTTGTCACTTTGTCTTGCCACTGCATGAGAGAAGTGTCTGAATACTGAAACCACATTATTTAAAAACTTTGGGACCAAAGTCAAATCATTGTGGATTATGTTCCCCTTGCCATGATAAAGCAAAACACTTATCGAAAGCATAACATTCAAGTCATCCATTCCCCATTGTGAACAATATAATGCATTGTACTAACAGCGTTAGGAAGGCAGAATGGAACTGTGAAAAGTGAAACCATTATTATTTATTGAAAGGCGAGTACAGTAAATTCATCTTCTATGTTTCCAAGCAACACATGAAACCAACTTGTGAAAAAATCATCAGATACAGTAGATACTTCAGTGAAAACAATGGAAAAACTGCTAATGTTTTACGTTCATAGCCGGCCAATTTTGATTGCGGCAATTTGAACACATATACACATGTACATTGTAAGCAATGTTGTTTTGTTTGGTTTTCACAAACTTAATGTTAGCTGACAATATTTAAACTAATTTCCAACCCTGCTATTCGCAGTCCTTTGAGGTATTGTTTGTTTGTTTATTTCCTTATATCAGGCTAGACCATCTTTCAACACAAGAAGTTTGATACAAATGGTGACAAATAGAGGGCACCAGGAAAAAGTCAAGGCTTACGGGCCCTGGTCCCTTTAGTTAATTGGTGAACTAATGACAATTGAAAAATAACGATGATATTGAACAAGAATAAGGAGAAGTGTACGTACATGTATATAGCATAGCAACCAATAGTTCGTTTAGAAAGAAAAAAAAACACAACAACTATAGGCCTAGTTTTTGCAAACAGTTATAAAACTAATTGAAATACTCAATTAGTAGCATCATTCTTCAATCTAAACAAAATCCAAACGTTAGACACTGATCATAGACCAATAAACGGCATGTAAAGTATGATAATAAAGTCATTGGTTCATCGTCCATCAGTACCGGTATCAATTTAGATTTTGAAGGGTTTAGATGGTTATGGTTAACACAAATAAACTGACCTATGATGAAATATCCTGCTTGGCGAAACAAAGTACCAACAAAAAGGTCATCTGTTCTGTTCCTGGTACCACATAGATTTCTTTAGCACATAATATTTAATATAAATAAGGGTGTGCAACATCTTTCCTTTTTTTAAATACATGGATGTTGAAAGATTTCAAAAATTGTATCTAAATTCAGACACTTTATACGTCTGCTTGGCAAAAACGCCACAGCTGTTATTAGCCCAATGTAAGTTTAAAATAAAACTGTCTACTCTGATCTATTTCTCTACCGCCGCAGAAACTGTTGCCAGAAGTTCTTTCAAATCATGGAGATAAATGTCCAAATGAAGCCCCAGGGATTACAACATTCAACACGCCACTCAGATCGAGATCCTATAGCTTCAGACCGTTTCTGTCAACAACGAATCTTACTACCCAAGTTCAACCATTGGGGAACAGTTTCCCATTCAGTTAGGATAAGTACATCAGAACGTAAAACGCAGACATGTCTCTGCTTAATACACAAGTCGAATACTTAGTTATAAACCACAAAAGGGGCCCAAAATTAAGTCGGATATTTATGACATATGTTACACAAAAACTAACCGGATTTGCAATTACAAGATCTGAAAGTATACGATAGCGAACATTGTGTACAATGTCTTACTGTGAAATCGTTCTCCTTTCTCTGTGATCCAAAAGCGTGACGGAGTTTGAAGTCTTAATGTACACAATTTTTAGCAACAAGCTTTTAATTTGCATATACATGTCCCCAGATTTTTTTTTTTTTTTTTTAATATGACTATCTCTTACCTTGTTTGACGTTAACCATATACATGTAGCATTGAGCAATCATATATCCCGAATAATTTGACAGTTCTCACTTGCAACCAAGTTATTTAAAAACGCAGGTGTTCTGCAACTTGGTAAAGGCGTTTGCATGATACATATCATCTATAGTTATTACAAAAACCTTCAGCTCCCTGCCTCTCTCGAGTGTTGTTAAAGCACATTAAGTCCAACAGAAAAGAACTGTCTCGAGTTATAATTGCAAAAGGCATGGTCCGGTTGACTCTAGGGAGGCTAGAACCAAACTATCACCTTGCACATCTATATCTATGGCTGTTCACAGTCAGTAAATAAGAACCACGAGCCCTCCTGACTAGCTAAGCGTATACACGATGACTTCGAACGGGTTCGTTAAACCGGAGCACATCCCTCTGCTGTCACGATATCGTTAATTAAGGCAACAAACCTGAAGCATTCGATAGTATAATCAATGTGCACAACCAGTTAAAGTTTTTAATCAGTCCAAGATGGCTTTAGACACATTCTGTACTCAGTAATCCCCGAGTGAAACAATGTTCGTTTATTTGGGGCTACGATGTACATGTAGCTCCGACACCTGTTGAATGCCTTCTTGAACAAGTTGATAGCAGTTATGTTAAAAGGCAATAATCCATGTCACTATTGTATGCGTCACGGGAACAATTACACAGGATATCGACTTTCCACCTTTCTTTATTCAGTAACAAAAGTGGACCCCAATTGAGAATTGACATTCAGGTGTTAACAGTTCGCAATGCGGGAGTAAAGTCTGTATTGTGTCTATTGTAGTACACTGATGGAAGGTGGACCGGGGTTTCGTTAGTCACGTATCACACTGGCGCTCTAATTCTGTATTACTTGAAGCGTGAAGGTTTTAAGACTGAGTCGTTGATCTTTATGAAGCAGAATTATTTTTCTGACTTAATGATGCTGATTTTCGTTTCGAAATAAACCCCACAGGCAAAATAATCCTTTTAATCAAACCTCTTCTTTATCACATTTTGAAGGTTTTAAACATTTTTCATCTACTAGCCGTTCACTTTTCCACAACGGGACCAGGTAATAATGGTTTACGTTTCTTATTGATTTACTGCTTATGATTATCCAAATCGAAATGAAAACTGTTTACTAAAACTTTCTTTTTACATCGAAGTAATCCCGACAATGTTGTATTGACTACCGGAGTTCAATTTGGTATCCTCCATACATTACTAAATATTAGCTTATGTTACTAAATGGACAGTCCTATACATGATAGATTCACTTATATAACAATAACATTAACAATGAAACCGCGGGGTGCATGGTTCATTCATAGCGGACAAACTGCCATCAATTGGCCCTGCCTCTTAAACATTGACTAATCTACGAAAACAGGTAATTAAAACTATGTTCACCTTGACACCCTTTGAAAAAAAGGAGTGTTATTTATGCATTATAATACAAACAGCAGTATCAAAGCAGAATATCCTTGATGGGCGAAAAAACCTACGTGGAAAATGACTGGTGACTTCCCATCCGCTCCAAATTCTTACAGTTGCATGATAGGCCTAAGTGTTGTACGAAAACGGTTATGACTGGCTAAAAATTTAGGAGTTCCGTGATGGTCCATGTATTTGAACATGACCATGGGTACACGTGTTTGAAATTTAAGCTTTGATATTGCCGAATCATACGAGCTAGTTCTATCGTTACCGTATACTAATCATACACGTATATTGCCTTTAATAGGGAAGAAATCTGGTATATTCTGTACTTCCAGAACTTTACTAAAACTAACGTTTTACTTGTACAAACTTTAACAAACATTGTATATGTAGCAGTTTGAGTAACACTGCATCAGACCATTATGAACTGATGTAAGCTAAAAATTTCAACAAACTAATGTAACTTCTTTATATTTGTATACCTCAACTGTGTGTACAATCGAAAGAACGCTCTTCACTTTTGATACTTCGTGACCAAGTGGTTCATAGTGGTCGAAATTTTCAGTTGACTAGGTAAACATTTGAAGGCGATTGTTGGCAAAAACAGCCATGGTGCAGTTACACCCCCACCCCTCCCTGCAGACTGTGAATTGAATACATCTAGATAATCCATTCATTCTACACAAACGACTCAACTTGTAAAGACGTGGTGTAACTCATGGTTGCTAAACACTTTATTTACCTTTTGTACACTGTTAAGTTTGAAGTGTAAATTTACCTATGTACATTATGTTGTTGGTCTTATGAAAGGTGAGTTGGTGAAGCAAATATAAGAACAATGTACAGAAATAACAGTGTACTACATGAACTGCACTCAGTGTTTGGTAACAATATGTTGATGGATGAATTAACTTCATTATTTAACCTGGATCGCGGCCCTGTCTAATGCACACGATGAGTAGGCCTACGATGTTTTTTCGTAACTGCAGAGCGAATGGTTTGGAGAGAGAAAATAAATTAATGAAAATTAAGTAAATAATTATATCAGGAAATAAAAATAACACCTACGATAGAGACTAAGTTAGTATGGGCAGTCTGCTCCATAACTGAAATATCACCCTATTTAGTTATGTAATATTAGGGCATGTCAACAACAAAGGCTTGTAGCGTCTTGAACGCATGTAAGCCGTAATGGGCGTTTAACTGGTCATCATTTGATGGTGAACAAAAACACTATGCTCAACTTAATTATTTCTTCCGCGCATGGTTTGAGTAAAAATTCCAAGTTAACAAAAAGTGAAAATAAGAAGATAACTAAACTGTGTTTACGGGTGGTTACACTAATAATCACCCCAAGGAAGCAGTTGGGGTTCCGAGTTGCCAGTCCTGACCGACTTTGGCTGGTTCACCTCACAACCACCACTTTCTCCTTAGAATTGCTTTACATGTTCTTGGACCATGGAGCAGGACACGTTGGTCTTCTTCTCCATGATTTAGGCCTATAGCCACCGATAACTATTAATCCAAACATCTGTCTATACTTCTAAACCCACTTGTGTCATATATGGTATTATTGTACTTCAAATGAGGTGTTGCTCCCAGTAATATTTTATTTTACAATGAAGTTTGTGTTTTAAAAGTAAGTCTTAAGTAGTTGAACTTCACAGGGCGGGTCTCAAGCTATACGTCACCGTTATTAAGTAATCAAAGTTAAGCATGAAACACGGGGGTATTAGTTCATTCTCATAGCTCCCGGAAGCAATTCCCGCTTACCAACAAATAGCCCAATAATCTGTTGTTGATAATAAAATAGACAAACATGGTGTGTATCATAACTTGTGAAAAACATTTGAGGTTAAACAAATTAAAAGAAGTAAACCATTCTTACCTCTATCTAAAAAGACCATAACTTGTGAAAAACCTTGGAGGTTAAACGAATTGTCCAACGAATTAACAGTAGTATACCAATCTTACCTCAAAAAAGACCATGTGTCTCCATATCTGGCATGTCAGGTACAACTCTACCGTACAATGTTCTTTACCGGGAACCGCCGGCCGGGATTATTCGCTGAAAGCCTCTTGAAATGCCGTTGTCATGTCCGCTCTGATTTGCGGTTGTCAAGTAGCAGTTTACGGTAGTGTCAGACTGTGTGTGTGTACTCGCTCCACACAACAAATCATAAAGGCAAGCCTATGTTACTATACCACATCGAGGGCATACTTTCTGGGTCGGTGATAAAACACAATCGCCGAGTGGATATTTGAACGATTCTTGAACACAGCAAAGTTCCTTTTGTCAGAAGCCAGTCATATCTTTGATCTATGACTATTCATGTTGGCTATTTATGTGCGTTTAAATCTGGGAGGCTGGACCAACTTGTCATGGTCGAAAGGCTCACGAAAAGTCACTTCAGCTTGCTTGCAAAACAAGATGGGTTTGGATGGAAGACCCGGGATAGGGGAGAAGGGCAGAGACCGAATAGGTTTATAGGGACGACTTATGTGGGGAAACCGGGCAAGCATTCTTATGAAGTAGAAACTCAACTGAGTGGGGATAGGTTGTGGGTGTAAAACCGCATAAAGTTATTGGTTGTTGGCGGTGCCGTTGGTGATGGTGTTTTAACGCTTTATACGAAGTGTGGACCTGAGAACAAAAGAGGTCCACATAATGCAGAGACTTGAAACACTATGTGGACTTACACACGTCCACACACACATTTTTTACAATGGTTCTATAGTAGTTATAAGAAATCATCGAAATAAAACCTTTGAAAGTGTAGGGAAAGTGGAATTAGCGTTTGGAAAGGAAGAGGGTGTGATTTTCTGATCGCTATCGGTCCACAACAACCCGTCAAACAAACAAACTACTTTGGTGATCTTTCGTTCAATTGTATAATTTTGCTGACATCATTAATTCAGGGCAAGAGCCACCACAGCTTTCCGGTCCACTTGTACTGTCTCAGTTTGACACAATCGCTCCGTAAAAAAATAGAAAGTACAACTTTTCAAAAGAAATTTTAACTGTACGAGGTCTAGAAACACCTGTACTAAGTAAGTATTGAGACATAGTAGAAATAGAGGCATCTGTACTAGGAATAGAGACACCTGTACTAGGAATAGAGACATCTGTACTAGGAACAGAGACATCTGTACTAGGAACAGAGACATCTGTAATAGGAATAGAGACATCTGTAATAGGAATAGAGACATATGTACTAGGAACAGAGACATCTGTACTAGGAACAGAGACATATGTTTAAGGAATGTAACCAAATTGAAACATGAGTACTTGGAAAAGAGACAACTCTTCAAGATGAGACATCTGTTTAAGAAATAAAGACATCTGTGCTGGGATTTAGACAACTGCATTTTGAATAGAGTTATCATCACTAGGAAAAGGAACACCTGTCTTAGGACTATGGTACATTTCGTCCGGGAAACAGAGACAAAGACAACTGTCCTATAAATAGATACAAATGCTTTACTCATTCTTATTGGTGACTTTTATGTCCCACTGGATACCATTCTCCTTTGTTGGACGGGAGCGTTGTCCCCTAGGTGGCCCCCGCATACAAACACCTCTCAATGTGACGTAACTCCATCCCTACAAAGCTCAAACTGGAGTCCCAAAATGTTGCCCAAAATATTGATCAAATACAGGTTCAATTTAATTATATTGTCTAATATACTTTAAAAATTGAAATAATTAAAACCGGCACCTCCTCAAAAATACGTTATGACTATTTCAACTAGCTATCGCCGGCTAACGCAGTATTTTGTCTTAACTTTTACAAATTGTTACTTTCAGTCTTTAAAAATTATATTATTTATCCCCGAAGCAAACACTAACATTATATGAAATCGTTGCCGTACCCGCTGCGAAGGATTCGGACCTGCCTCAAGCCATCCGGCTAGCTCGGTGGTCTAGTGGTAAGACAATTTGCTCTAGCACTGCAAAGGTCGTGGGTTCGAGTCCCACCCACGAGTGCTTTGCCTGAGGTTTTCTTTTCAAAGAACTCGGGAAAGTACATTTATACAGTTTTCTGGCCTCATTTAAAGCTTTAACTTTTCGTCTAGCTTTTCGGTTTGAATCTTGCCTCTAATTAAAGCATGTACCGTCCGCAGTTGCCGGTGTTTGAGTGAGCACGTGCCGCAGCTTTGCCTGAAGCAGCAGAGGCGGGTTCAACATTTCGTTTCTTGGTTGTGCGCTTTCGTGCGACAGTAGACATGCTAGTGCTAGCTTGTTGTGCCGTAGAAAGTTCCTTCTCCAAATTCGAGAAGAAAATCTCGTCATCCGACGGAGCAACTTGAATGACAGCCTCATCGGCCATAGCGCCACGCTAATTAAAGTAATCCTCCGAAAAAACGCAAGCAAAAAGAAGCCAGCAGTAAACTTGCGCTGTGTATGTAAAGCGTGACCTATACCTGTAGCATGCACCATAAATACACTGGCGATAATGTGCGGGAGGGCTCTTATTATATAGCATAGGGTCGTAATCACTTTGCTTTGTTATGCTTTAAATGTGTGGTAAGTTCCTACCAGAGAATGCAAATCTCACGTGTTTCCGAATGGAGGCAATTGTGAGGTAAATAAGATTTTAGCCTTTAAAGATGTTTTACATAGCTCAAAAATGCCCAACGAATTCCTTGCTAGAGGGCCCACGTGATCTGCAGCAGCTGCTGTGCTGGATGGGTTACACCCTGAAAGACTTGTAAATAAGTAATGTCAGTGTAAACATTGGGTACTAGCTTGTAATAGCTTGTAAAAGTGAACAATAGTTTTTATTTAGCTGTTGCAAACTGCTTACCAACAACCAAAAGGGCATATGGCATAAATGCAAAATGATTGTAATAGTCCTAGTAAAGGAAAAAACAAACAAACAAACAAACATAGGCCTATAATAAAAGAGATACAAAATGATATATTTGTGTGCACTGAAGATGGACATCAGACGGGTAGATGGCTTCGGCAGCACCCACAGCCGGAACGCCGAAAGTCCTCGAAGGACTTTAAAGTCCTTTGACAGTTACCCAAGCAGATTATAAACTATACAAATATTATCCTCTAGAAACCAAAGTGATTTAACTCTTTATGTATGAATAAATTACTCTCATATCGTGCATTACTTGCTGTCGTATGCTTAAAATGTCTTATAGGCCTAACTAATAGACTGAAAGACTTCTCGTAAACAATCAAATTGTTATTTTCAGTTTGCTTAAAAGGATCATAGTTTTGAACAGTTACTGCCAACATCACTCTGCCATAATGCACGAAACGAAGTAAATAGTGAATACTGACAATAAAATGATTTGATTTGAACCCACGACCCCCGTAATCTAGATCAGATGCCTTTATGAGACATTTGCATGCATATATGACGTGACAATGATATATTATTTCTACTTCTATCAGGGCGTATGTGAACATAATTTGTGAAAATTAGAGGCAAACACGGCAAAATTTAATTTATGCAAATTATGCATATTTCCCCTACTTCCTTTTTCTACTTTTTTGATACGTTGTTCGGGAGAGTTTCAAGAGAAACTTGCATGCAAACACGATAGTTATGACAATGATATCAACTCTACTTCTAGCAGGGCGTATGCGTACATATTTGTGAAAACAGAGGCAAAACCGGCCATTTTTAATTTATGCGAATTATGCATATTTCCCCTACTACCTTTTTCTACTTTTTTGATATGTTGTTTGGAAGGGGTTTCAGGAGACTTTTGCAAAAAATAATTTCTGTTGCAATTTTGTCTGGGTCAAACCACAGATTGACTAGTCTATGAACAATTATTGGGTCCTCGAGTCCGCGGAAAACGTAAAAAGTAAAAAGGCTCTAGTTAATTCTTTCTTTGTTCAACCACAAACCAGTAAGATTTGTTTCATTGTTATACTCCTCAATGGTACTGTAACGCGCCGACGCGGTCAAGGACTTGTTGTTGGTTTGATGATTTGGACAAGAATAAAATATATAAGACATGAACAGGAACAGAACTAGAGACAGACAAACGAATAAATAGTTGCGAATCGGAAACGGTTCTTAACTCTGATTCTTCTCTGATTCTTGGATTCTTGTCTCGTATAATCGGGGCTGCTTGCGAGTCTTCAAGTGAACTTGGTGACCTTATCACCCCTGCCGCTACGCAACCCCTCCTTTAAGAAAGGATGTGTCCTCACATCGTATACCTTTTAACTTTAAAGAAACGACTACAGAAACTTGTTTTCTAACATTTAAAGGAAACATTCTCAAAAACTTTAGAATCAACAAAAATAAACATCTAAAAACTTCTTGCAATAAACAATAAGTATCATCTATTGTATCTTCAAAGTCGTAAGTCTTCCAGTACTTGTGTTTATAACTTATGTGAAACAGATATAACTTATATAAAACTTACATACAAACATGCCCTACGCGAACGCAACAGCGGCGAGGTGATCTACTCCGGGTAGAAGTGCTCTTTGGTGACACTTGCTGTCACTTTGCCGTCAGCATCAAGCAGCTCCTGGATCATCCGTTCGGCAAAGCAATAGTGTTGCAGCCACCTTCTGTCTGACACCTAACCCCCTTTACTGTAGGCAAGACGGAAGTGGTCGTCGACGCCAAGGGAGAAGCTGCACCTTCAATCGACGGTGTTGGCAACTGCATTTTAAAGCAACGACGTACTTGGGGTGGAGACAAAGACTGCAGCATCAATCTCTGCTTCGGGGTCACTGTGTGAAAACTGATCGGAGGAGGTCACTATCCCTTCCCGGGCTCGTGGAATCTCTGGGGTCTCCGTTGTAGCTTGTGAGGCTGATCAGGATCCGGGTCATCATTGTGGGTCGCCCAATGCCTCTCCGGGTCAAGTTTAAGAACAAACGAGTGACTGCGATATAAAGGTGAGGGCACCTCCGTCTTTCCTTCTGATGTTGGCTATGTTGCTAATCCTGATGCCACTTTAGATTCGACTGGGAACTGCATTCCTTGAAACACACCTGGAACTTGCAACGCTTGTTTTGGCTCTTCCGGTGGCCTTGTCTAGTCTCCCCCTGCGAGGGTGAACGTCTCCTGCTCCGGGCTACGCTTGGCCTGCAGTAGCAAAAAGGAAGAAGAAAACACCTATTGATAATAACCGCCATCGAGTCTTCTTCCTCCTGATTTCTCGACACAGGGTCCTCCTCTACTGTCGCCCCACTACCTGGGTAGGTAGTCCATCATCTTGAGTGGGAAACTGCTGGAAGCTCCACTGCCATCTCTAAAAGTTGCAGTGCCCATGGCCCAGTGGTAGGTTTGATCTTGACTCTTCGGGAACGACACAGGACAGCACTGACTGTCTCCTCCAGATCTCGTGGGAACTCAAGCCCGCCATTCCATGAATTGGCGCGCAATGGTGATTTCTGGATTCTCAAGTGCTCCAGAAGTCGGTGAGTCCTCAAGTGAACTCGGTGGCCGTGTCACCCCTACTCGCTGCCGTAATTTTGAAGCACGCTCGTTGTAAAGATTATTAATAATGTAAGATATATTAGAATCAAAAGTCTGTCTTTGGTATTTACTATAAGGCTTAATTTCATCAAGCCCGTGAAAAATATTTAGACACTCATTACTGTTTTCTGCACAGAAATCTTTAGTAAAAGGCGAAAGATTTATTCGATTTGCAGATAAACCTGAGATTAATATATTAGCAGGTAGGTTGAGAGAGTGGTCAAGATAAGAAAACGCGGCAGCCATGGGTGGGTTTTCAACTAAACGTATGTGGAACGATTTTAAGATTGCCGCTTGTAGTCCAAGCTCCAGACCCCCAAAAATGAGAACACCCTACACTATTTGCTCCCCTCAATATTTTACATGAAAATGTGCGGTAAGACATGCTGATCATGAATCAGGGTGGTGTAAAAAAATTTGACCCGGCGAAAGTGCATTTTTGGGTCAAAAACAAAATGGCCGCCGTTTTCCCCTGAAACTATAAACAAAAACTCCTTTTGACATAACTACAAAATTAGGGGACAGATGCAGCCCAAATTTGGCTGAAAACATAAGGTTGGTTCATTTTACATTTTAAATATTTAAAAATTCAAT
>CM021541.1:6361764-6371852 GCA_010994315.2 Pisaster ochraceus | reverse complement strand
GATCGTTAGAATCCCAATCAAACTTCATTTCAATCGTTTGATTGGGTAATTATATATGTCGCCATACTCGAAGCGTGCAGGCCACAACGTAGGGATATTACTATACAACAACCCCCCACCAAAAGGATCAGGTATTTGTAAAGTTCCGTTCAGGAATTGAACCCTTAGCTTGTTGTTATACCTTTTTCTCGATAACTGATGTAGTTGGTGGACGTAAGATGATGAAAGATCCCTTGAAGTTGGGACATATGAATGTTCTTCGTCGATTTGGCCGACAACGGACACGGTCGGCTGTCTTCTAGAATAAGAATGGTCGTCCATAATATTTTACGAACAAGCAGACGACAATTTGGCAACCAGAAAGTGCGCATGCGTCGGTTTCCGGTCAATGTTTGTAAACAATGGAAAGGTCTATTGTAACAATTTCTCTGAATGTAGTGCAGGCCCTCTGAAGTGCCTGTTCACGTGCGAAACGAAAGCACTACTGTCGGGCAACAATGACGTGTGTGTGCGACACGACGACGAGCTAAACTAGCTCAGACCTGGCGCCTTTGCGGGGAATCGATCAGAATGGGAAGGAGGTTAAATGAAACCGACGTTCAGTTTTTATGGTTTATAAACCATGATTAATGAACACATGATTTTCATGGTTTATAAACCATGATTTGTAAACCATTTTTTATGATGCTTTAATTTGTATGTTTTGAGGTGCTTCATTACCGCATTTTATGGTGCTTCAATTTTCATGGTTTACAAACCATGTTTTATAAGCCACGTTTTATTATGCTTACATTCTTATGTTATATGTTTTGAAGGTGCTTAAACTTGCATGGTTTATAAACCATGTTTTGAAGGTGCATACATTTTCATGGTTTACAAACCATGTCGTAATATGCTTCAGTTTTCGTGGTTTATTAACAATGGTTTATAAACACCGATTTATGATGATTTGATTTTTATGGTTTATAAACCATGATTTAAAAACCATGTTTTATGATGAATTAAGTTTTCATGGTTTATGAACCATGATTTATAAGCGTTTATTGTAAATTCATGGTATGTAAATCACAAAACAATTTTGACAACACTTTCTATGGTTTACATCTAATTGTTAATCACAGTAAAAACATGCAAAAAATACGTTTAACAATTAGTTGACAAACGGTGCCCCAAGAGTAGGCCCATACCATACACTACCACCTATTTTGTACGTGTATGTGGTTTTGAATTGAACATGTTTCCAATTCGCTTCGCCTATATTGTTGTCTTGTACAGAAGTCCCCATCTAAAATCTTCGTAAAGTCCCTGAAATTCTGAGCACAGAATAAAGACACAACTGGGGCATACACTAAGCTTCATATCGAGCAACAATAATGTCCGCCTAATGCGGTTTTGTTTTGATATTTTTTACATCACACAAACTACTACAAAGCATAGTTAAGGCCTGACGTTTTTCTTCTAAGAGTCTTTCTCGAAGAGCCTTCTAGGAAGACCTGGCTAGGGTCGAAACGTCAGGTCATCAACTATTGTTTGCATTTATACCTGAAGGTCTTTGGATTGGTAAGCAGTTTGCAACATAAAATTCTATTTTCTCATCACACAAAATAGTTACAATTTTTCAAAGTGAGAAGTCGGCATACTTTTGTATATTCGCATTGTAAACCTGGCTCAGGAAGAGTTGTCTAATTGGAAAATGTAGATCTCAGTCATAGAACTTACAATAATTCTTCTTTTTTGATTGAGAATTTCGGGAAAACAACGTCTCCTCTTTTATGAACGTATAACACTAACCTGCTATTGTACCAAGGTTGTACGGAAGGCCGCTTACAAGGCCCGCTGATGAAGTACTGATATTAAATTCATCCACCCACATGGGTATAAATACACTCAAAGACTTGAACAAGCCAAGACCAATGAAACTAACACCAAATCTTGATAGAAATATCATCCATCTCCACGGGATGCTTGAAGTTCCCATCTTGACTCCCGCAAAATATGTCGGTCCAATATGTCCACCACTGGACGACGGTGGCTATAGTATAGTGCGGGGTATGTGCATGTGAACAATGCTAGTCTGTGTACCCCCTTAGGGCCGAAGGCTATTCATTTGTGATTACACAACACTGTAGGTTGGTATTTTTACAAAGTAACATTGAAGGGCAACAACGTTGTGAATAAGTTGTATTTGGGTCTCACTAAAACGTAGTATTTACGTTTCGTTGTACTTTGGTAGGCCCTATCAAAACGTAATGGCTAAGTTTTGATGATCACATTGTCATTACTTTGTGTTTTTGTTGTTGTTGTTTTTTTTAAGTAGTGTTCAAATTGTGACAGCCAAGTTATTTCAACCTTTATAACCACACACTGTGAACATCACTTCGGAGGCCTTTTAAAAACTTCATCACAACGTAGTATCTTTGTTTTTACCATCACGTTGTGAAAATGTATAAGTTTAATTACAAAGTACAAACTATATAGACAGGTTTATGTGAACAAACACAAAGCTGTTCCTTTTTTTTTCTTTCTTTTTTCTTTTTTTTTTTTTTTTTGGTCTAAACGCCAATACCAACCCTTCTCTGAGACTCATCCCCTGAGGTTTGTTGCCCTTATTTGCATTTTTTTGGCATAACTTCACTCATTAAAAAAATCTAAAAATCAGGCTTCCGTGTATTCCAACTTTATACCTTCGAGAAACAAACTGCCGAAGTTGAGTGGCCTGGGTCATCGGGTTGAAAGAATGTGGCCAGGTGAGTCCAATAGGTTTGTGCAAAAAGCAGTCTTAGTGCAGGGTTTATTACCCTGTCTATGAGTTTATTATTGTGTCTATGCATAACCGTGGAGCTAACCCACTGACTGGAAAGCGGGTTGGCCTATGCGTGTGCACACGACCGTGAAGTGACCGCACACAAGCGGCGGCCATTTAGAAACACACAAAAAGCTGTTGAGTGTAGCGTGTATTCAAAATACGATGTATTTTTTAATTTAAAGAAGGGATTTCATCACATAAACATGTTTTTCCTTTCCCCCAATGTCAGTATAATAGAGATCAGTGCCACTGACCCAGTTTTCAATGGATGCGGGATCTTTGAATGGCAGTTGACTATAGTTTGTGGACATCTGTTATTATTTTTTATTTTGTAGGGGGTGAGATGGAAGGATTTGGGGGCGGAGCTATAGAGCAAATGCTACTGCATTGGACTTTTTGGTGGTGTGTTTTGGAAGAAATTTATTTCAATGCTATTTTTAGCAAAGCCTGGTAGACTTTGCCCAGTTAATCTAATTAAAAACAGTAATTAGCATTGATTATAATTACAAATGGAAATCTAGATTTTTAATTGATAAGTCTCTGGACCAACTAAAAGATGTTCAGCTTCAGATACAAATGGGAACAGCAATTATAGCCCATTACAGCTATAGACTTGCGATATTTAATGATACGGTCCCATACTTTTCTTGCTTAGCCCTTTATTCATGCAGGCCCAAATTTATACATGTACCCTGGTTGAATTGAGTTAGTTTGTTTATATTTTATTCGTATATGCATTTTATACGGCTATGTAGCTTCCTTTTCTAAACCATATTTTTATTGTCGTTGTTTTTCAGCAAAACCATCCGGTTTTAACTTCAATACACAGAATCAATAAACCTCATTTCTATGTACATGGTGAGTGTAAAGGAAGCGTATTTGTACAAGGTACCGTATCATTAAATATCGCAAGTCTATAAGTGTAGTCGGCTATATTAGTTTTGAACGATCTTTGGAACATTTCCTAACTGTTCACACCTAGAACAATTACAACACAATTGTGACATAATGGATAATGTGTCATCCAAGAAACACCACAGCTTTCTCAATGATGATGAACTTGAGGGAAGCTCTGCCGTTGATGCGAGTGGTTCCGTCAGGGTTCCACAGTATTGTGACACGTAATATTCGGGTGTTACAGGGTTTGGCCGATAGGTGTAGAAATAGAGGATAGCAGAAACGTTCTTGAGTAGGCTGTATTATACAGGAGATTCTTTATTTGATCCTGGCTAGTTACTCGTATAGAATGAAGAGTAAAGAGAATGAGAATACTGGATTGGACCACAGTGTACAAGTGTGTCTCACCAGGTTAACCAGAAAAGCAGAGAGTGAACTAGGAATTAAACTATATGGACAATATATAGAGGATTGGTAAATCTTGGTCACTGACCGGATAATAGTGGTGGTCAGTGCAGGTCCATGGGGGTATCAGGTGGGCCTACCAAATGGGTGATTTATGGGCTTGAGTGCATGGTCATGGAAGTGGACAGAAGCTTGATAATTGGGGATAATGGGGTTAAGGTTGGAAGGAGGCTGTGTTTCCAATAGGAACCATTATTATTAAAATAATTACTGGCGATGACAGCTAGATTCAGGGTTTACAGTATCATCAACAGCGAGCGCATATTTACATGCAAAGGCAGAAAAGGCCGACCTTGAAGCTGAGGTCAAGGCCTTGAAGGAACAAAACGCCCTCGAGCAAGAGGCCCTGCAAGCTGAAATCGAGATGCAACAACGCAAACTTGAACTGGAAGAGCGACGCAGGGAAATGCAACTGAAAGTTATATATGCTAAAGTCAACGCTATGGAGAAGACATACGCAGAGGCAGATGCAGCGACGCTTTCGGAAGTGTGCTTCACTTCTACACCTATTGATAAATCAACAGTTACACCGAAGCACCCTCCACATTGCCCACCAACATCAAGCAAAAGTGAAGCACCCAAAATTACTGGACAGTGCTCTTTATGAGATAATTAAGAGCAGCCAAACCCAACAGCAGTCCTTGGTGGAAGCTCTCCAACTCCCCAAGGTCGAGTTAACACCGTTTGACGGTGACCCGCTAAAATATTGGTCATTTATGCGGGTCTTCCAAAACACCATTGACAAGGACACCATTAGTGATGGAGCCAAGCTTACCCGGCTGCTGCAGTACTGCACTGGGAAGGCAAACATACTGATTCAATGCTGCACCGTGAAGGACCCATCAGAAGGTTACACCCTCGCCCATCGTCTACTGAAGGAACGGTTTTGGGATCAGCACACTATTTCCCATCAAGCCTAGATAGATAAAATAACAGAGAAAAACCCGATTAGTGGTAACGGTTCGCTGCAAGACTTAGCTGATGGCTTGCGGTGTTGTCGGGAAACCCTAGACACAATGGGCTACTTGAATGAGCTCAACAACCGAAGCAATCTCCTCTTGATTGTCGAAAAGCTGCCCTACCATCTGGAGACCCGTTGGTTAAGAGAAGTACACAAATAAAGCATTACAAGGATCGATCCCCAAACAACGACAACGTGACAGAATTCGTGACCATGGCAGCGAAAGAGGTGAGAGATCCCGTCTTCGGCAAAATCACACAGAGAGCCACAACGGTAATTAGGGACACCAGGCAGAGGGACGTCAAGGGCATTATTGAAAGGAAATCTAATTTGGGTGTTCACACTACCATCATACCCAGCTCCTACTCCACAAATTGTCCTAAAGAAAGCTTTACCATCATCAGACCCTTGTTTCAGTTGCGGACAAGCCCACTACATTACCCAATGCGAGTCCTTCAAGGCCTTCAAACTGCTTCAAACCTGGACACTTGGGTAGAGACTGCCCTAGACCATTTGTGTGCTCAATCCAAGGTTGCGGCAAAAAAACAAAACAAGTATCTACACTAGCCACAACCGGAAACTAGCAAAGGCTCTACAGGACAGGTCCGTCAACCCACACCTACTTACTCGACTGCACCAAAACCGCAACCTGGTGCCAGTACCCCAGTTGTATGTACCTCCACCGGGGTCGGCCCTGTAAGGAGGCCTTAATACCCATAGTCCCAAGTTGAGGTGCGAGGACATGGAGAGCAACCCTTTGTCAATACATGCGCCCTGCTTGATACTGGTTCAACACAGCGCTTCTGTCCGGAACACCTCGTGAGAAACCTAGGTATCTGGGGCAGAAAGGACACAACTAGCCTCTCTATACTGGACCAACGGGAAGTTCAAGTAGACACCCTGATAGTAGATGTTGAAGTTGCAAACTTGGCTGCTGAACACGTCTTTCTACTTCATAATGTAATCACACGCCCAAAACTGAACGTTGGTCGTGAAGGTTTGGTAATACACAGGAGGATCTCAGTTTTTGGACGCACCTACGTGACATCAACATCCCAGATGTCAACACAGATGATGTTCATCTGCTCATAGGGCAGGATGCTCCGGAAATTCTGTTACCCCAAGAACGTACTGGCTCAACTGGCGAGCCTTACGCCACAAATACCGCTCTGAGGTGGACCCTAAACGGCCCAGTAAATCACGATAAGAAACCAAAGTCACCATCATCCCATTTTGCAAAGGCTGATCTAGCTCCCAAACACCAGGTTGAAAAATTCTGGAACCTTGACGATGTTGGCGGACACGATGAAACACTCTCTATCAGTCAAAGGAAGGTTATCTCCATCTGGGAGAAATCGCTACACCGAGATGGAGTGAACTACACCATGGATATTCCATTTAAGGAAAGGCCACCACAACTGCCAGACGATACACCCATGGCAAAACACCGGTTGAGGCTGTTAGGTAAACGCCTCGCCAAGGACCCGGCACTCAAAGAGAAGTACACCAATGGTATTCACGACCTCATCGAGAAGGGATAAGCAGAAAAGGTTCCCGTTAAAGGTTAAAGACATGTACAAGAATGATGGTTGCGTTTGGTACCTGCCACACCATCCAGTGATAAACCCACATAAGCCAGGCAAGGTCCGTATAGTTTTTGACTGCGCCGCTCGTTTGAAGGGAACCTCAGTCAATGACAATGCTCATGAAGGACCTGACTTGACGAACAAGCTGATTGAAGTTCTTCTTCGCTTCCGGCAAGAACGCATATAGCATTGATGTTTCACCAGGTTCGTGTAACCGAAGCGGACCGAGTTGCCCTTCGTTTAAATCCTGTGGTGGGAGGACGACGATACTGAAAGCCAACTCTCCGTCTATCGCATGACTGAACAACTGTTTGGAGGAGTTTGGAGCCCAAGCTGTGCCAACTTTGCCCTGAAGCGAGTTGCCCAAGACCACAACACCTCATATGATGCCTGCACCATTCAGACCATCGATCAAAATTTCTACGTTGACGGCTGCTTGAAGTCTCTCTCCACTGAAGATGAAGCCACTCATCTTGTCTGTCAGTTGTGTGAGTTATTAGCCCTGGGAGGATTTCGTTTGACCAAATGGTTAAGCAACTCCCGCGCCGTCCTAAAGTCTGTCCCGAAGTCCGAGTGTGCTAAAACAGTAACTACTTTGGACCTCGACCAAGACATGCTGCCATCTGAGCGTGCTTTGGGAGTACTTTGGAAGGTTGAGACGGACACCTTTGGATTTGTTACCAGCTTGAAAGATAAGCCAGAGACCCGGAGAGGATTGCTGAGTGTGACGAGTTCTATTTACGACCCCTTGGATTTGTCAGTCCCGTTGTCTTAGAGGCAAACATGATTTTTCAGACGCTCTGCCGACTGAAGATAGGGTGGGACGATCCTATACCCAGCACCATTGCCGACCAGTGGAAACGGTGGCTAAAAGACCTATCGTTGATCGAGAAGATGAGATACCGAGATGTGTGAAACCTGTCCAAGGTGAGGCTGATGCATCCGAACGCGGTTACGGTGCCGTAAGCTACATACGTCTTGTTGACGCAGAAGGACGTAAACACGTACTGCTCCTTCGTAATGGCCAAGGCCAAGCTTGCACCCGTAAAGATGACGACTATACCTAAGCTAGAGCTCGCCGCTGCATTCGTGTCCGTGAAACTAGACAAGATGATCAAGCACCACATGCAATAACATTTGCAAAGTCTGTCTTCTCGTCCGACAGCATGATTATCCTTCAATACCTGACCAATGAAGATGAACAATTCCAAACCTTTGTTGCCAATCGAATCGCCATGATCTACGATCAATCCTCCCCAACCCAGTGGAGGCGAATCAGCTTCAAACCCAGCAAATGACGTCTCAAGGGGCATGACAGACCAACAACTCGTTGACTGCGATCGCTGGTTAAATGGGCCATTCTTTCTACTTAAAGAGGAAGATGCCTGGCCGACTCAACCAGAATTCAAGTCCCTTCAACTCCAAGAGGATGCTGAAGTTAAGAAGGAACCACAGGTATACGCCACAAATGCCAACACCACGGCAATGACGACCCCATTGACAACTTGATTGCCCACTTCTCATCGCGGTACACACTGAAGAGAGCAGTTGCTTGGATCCTCCGTGCAAAACAGCTGTTGCACATGAGGGCTCTCAAGCTTACCGACACGAATAACCCGTCCGTCAAATCCCTGTCAGTTAAGGAACTCCAGGATACCGAAGATGCAATTGTCCGCCACACCCAGAAGAATTCATTCCACGAGGAGCAACTGAAATCAAATTGCTTTCGAAAGTTGTCCCCCATATACTCGGACAACGGAATATGTTGTGTCGGTGAACGCCTAACAAATGCTGACCAATCAAACCAGGCTAAACACCCATGGATTATGCCAAGTAAACACCAAGTGACTGACCTCATCATTGAGCAATACCATCGTCAGTATGAATATTCTGGAGCCGAAAGGATCCTTGCTGAACTTCGCCAGAGGTACTGGATCATAAAGGGGCGTGCTGCTGTAGAGTGTGTTCTTCGCCACTGCATACCCTGTAAGAAAAGGAAAGCAACCCCTGAAACTCAGATAATAGCAGACCTACCCAAGGATCGAGTAACCCATGGAGCAGCACCATTCACCAATGTTGGCGTTGATTTTTGGGACCCTTCATGGTAAGGAGAGCTCGTAGTGAAGCGGTATGGATGCCTATTTACCTGCCTTACCACCAGAGCAGTCCACATAGAAGTTTGCCATAGCCTAGAAACCAGTTCCTTCATAAATGCACTCCATCGTTTTATAAGTCGTCGCGGAGAACCCATTGAGATCCGCTCAGATAATGGCACTAACTTCGCAGGAGCCCAGCGCGAACTTCGTCATGCATTACAACACTGGAACCAGCACCGAATCGAAGACTTTCTACACCAGCGTGAAATCCAGTGGCTTTTTAATCCGCCGGTCGCTTCTCAAATGGGTGGAGTCCGATGATCCTCAAGATCCCTCGCCACTCACACCGAACCACTTACTACTCCTGCGATCTGGTCCAACTCTACCACCTGGACACTTCGACAAAAAGGATCTCTACAAGAGACGTTTGCGCCAGGTCCAATACCTTGCTGATATTTTCTGGTCTCGTTGTGGCCGTTGGGTCTCATTGTAGCCACGTACCAAGGGAAAGATGGATGTGTCCGTTCCGTGCAAGTCAAAACCCAAGCTGGTGCCTATGATCGGCCAACCGACAATATCTGTCTTCTCGAAGCCCATGTGACACCTGTGACTACTGATGATCCCAGCCAGGAGGAAGACGATGATACTAACACTTAGAATTAGTGGACACTAATCAGTTTAATTTTCCTTAAGTTTAAGGATTCAGTCTTCTTTATCCTGCACTTACTTATTATTCTTATTGAGTGATTTAGAGCACAATTACTGTCCAACAGGTTCATTTTTAACTGCATTTTTACATTTTTTGTTATTTTTCAAATTTACAGCTTAAAATTGTCATTATAGTCCGAAAATTGCTATCGAAACAGGAATTTAAAGCAACAAATTTTTCTTTTACCATTTTCTCCTCCAAATTGTGAAAAAAACATGCTCCAGATTTTACGAATCAATCTAATTTTTTTAGGCTAACAAATAAAACATTTATAAATTCGAGTATTTTCTTATCAATATATAGCAGATTTTGTCAGGTTTGAGGTTCAAGGGATAAAAAAAATCTATCCCCTCCTCTTTTTCGCTGGATTTGAGCAGCAAAGGATAAAACAAATTTTCCCTTCCACTTTTCGGCTAAAGTTTAGGAACAAGGGAAAGAAAATTCTATTCAAGGGATAGAAAATTCTATCCTTCCCCTTTTCGGTTGGATTTGAGCAACAAGGGAGAGAAAATATTATCCCTCCTCTTTTCGGCTAGAGTTGAGGAACAAGGGATAGAAAATTCTATCC
>CM021541.1:6308375-6320295 GCA_010994315.2 Pisaster ochraceus | reverse complement strand
TATTTGTAATTGTATCTTTCACTCATTGTATATTTTATTGTTTTCTTTATGCGCTCACAGGCTTTTGCATTAGGCGCTTTACAAATGTCTTTATTATCGTTATCAGGAAGCATCAGCATCTGTTGAGCGGCAACAGTCAACATCAGGCAATTCCCCACTGGATTCTACTGGAGGCATGTTTCCACATACAGTCAATGCATGCTGGGCTTCTGACTCCAAAGTAGAGGATGAACCCCGGCTGCAAGGATAGTCTACGGAATGACAGAAGGTCCAATGCATCAGTGAGCAGGACAATGATTGGAACTGTCATTTGGGATGTGATGAAAATATGTGCTAAACCCATTTGGAAAGCCTGTAAGACCATTGCCAAGAACATGGTCAGAAAATATCCACTGTCTCTAGATGACCGATTAGAAGATGAGAAGGTCAGTACAGGGCACTTCTCCATTTCCAAACAACTATGAAGTCGATGGGAAAATGTCAATCATCTGAATTATGCAGCAAAAGTTGTGAAGAAACGCTGCCATGGACCACTGCAAATAGTGTTGATCGGCACATCGATGCTCTTGAAAAACACAAGACAGACAAATTCATCCGGCTTTGGGGGTCATTTTGGGCAGAGGAAGACCCACTGAAGCTTGAGGCGAGGTTCTAATGGCAGACAGTAGTGAAAGATGTGAATGAGTGAGTAAGTAATGTGACTATGTTAACTGATGCAACATTGGATTCAATACCAAAATCTTATCGAAAATGTAAGAAACAAACATATTATGCTGTCTTCTTTTCTTTGTACAGGAGCAAATGTTGCTAGTACTGTCAAGTTTAAAAAGTTTGTTCAACGTTGTAGATTCACCAGTGCACCAAATGTCAGGGAAAGGAGAAGATAAAAACTGCTGCCGTGGAGTTTCAACCCATCCCTGTAGTTGGTCCCTGGGTGATGGTTGGGATCGACC
This sequence comes from Pisaster ochraceus, assembly GCA_010994315.2. Classification (NCBI taxonomy): domain Eukaryota; kingdom Metazoa; phylum Echinodermata; class Asteroidea; order Forcipulatida; family Asteriidae; genus Pisaster; species Pisaster ochraceus. The sequence goes on along the minus strand of CM021541.1, from coordinate 6,319,342 downwards.
TAATTGATCCATTCAAGGAGTCAAACGCTGGCAATCGTTATGTCTTAACTGCTACGGACTACTACACCAAGTGGCCAGAGGCAATGCCGATCCCACGAAAGGATGCTGAGAGTGTAGCAAAGTGCTCCGCAAGTTTATTTTGCAGGCAGGTTCATTCCAAGGGGCAGACATGCTATTCTTTCGACTTTCTTTTTTGCCATTGGAAAAAAGAGAAAAAAATGTGATTTAACAGCCTGAAAAGTGCATTCAATCAAATAATCCTACTTTTTTTCCAAGGATGTGGCTTTTAAACTTACAAAGCTTGGTTAATTTTGTAAAAATTTGATAATTAAAATTAGCTTATTTATTCTCATTACAGGCATGGTGCACCGCAAGACTACCTCTCTGATCAAGGGAGAAAATTCTGTAACCAGGTAAAATTATGCAAAAAAACAAATTACTAGTTGCCAAATCTTCACGTGCATTGCTTGACCAATCTCTTATTATACAATTGCAATTATCTGTGTTAACCTGAACCTGTGCTACTGTGCTAACAATTTCATTTTTTCTCCAAAAGCTTTCTGAGGAGATGTAGGCTACCAGCTATGGGGTATCCGCCATCGTGTCAGCTCTGCATACGGCCATCACAGACAAATGGCCTTGATGAGCATATGAATCAGACACTCAAGGTGTCCATTGCCAAGCTTGTAAATGACAAGCAGGATGATTGGGAAAACTACTTAGGTAATTAGTATACTTTAAACTACAATACCAGGAACCTTCTAAGCTGCCATGGCTATATTCAATAACCTTAATTTAATTTCTTTGTTTAGATCCTGTGTTGTTTGCGTACCGAACATCCGTGCATGCAACCACCAAGTTAACACCGTTCTTCTTAATGTATAACAGGGAAGACAGATTGCCATGTGTAGGGTCAGTTTCTGTCAAGTATGCCGAGAGATTTGTTTTTGGACATCTACATAGAAGTGTGCTTTTGTTTGAATCTATGTTTGAGGTTAAATTTAATTGTTATCTATAATTCATTTCAGCTGATGGATCTTGGTTATGTGATAAACACTTTGGTTTTGCCCAATCTTGCCTATCAAGACAATTCCCAGCCATTTCAGGGCTTTCAGAGTGCAGTGACCCTTCATGCAGGTAGTGCCGGAGGCTGTGTGTTAACCAATGATGGCCCATTCATTCAAATTGTTTAGTCAATGACTCCCACTGGGTCACTGTGTCATACATGTACATAGGAGTAAATGTACCAAACAAAGTAAGAGTTTCAACTTTATGATAGCGTAGGAGTTTCCTTGCCTGTTGCCCTGAAGAGGACTATTGCTGCGTTGCTTTTCACCAAAGACAGGTTCTTTGAAGTGGAGCATGTGAAGATCCAGAAGCAAGTCGGTGGAAATGACTGTGGCCTGTTTGCCATTGCTAATGCCCATGCATTGTGCACAGGTAAGGATCCCCACTGCATCCATGGCATCCGCTGGGACCAGCGCAGCCTGCGAACTCACTTTGCAGAGTGCTTGCATGCACAATGTATTCAATTCTTTCCTTATTCCCAGGTTAAGCGAGCTGCAAGTGGAGGCATAAACCGGACATCAGTAGTTGAGGTCTACTGCTTTTGCAGGCAACCGGAAGGACTGGATGACAGAATGGTGCAGTGTCGGCAGTGCAAGGAATGGTATCATGAAACCTGTCACGCTGTGCCCTTTAAACTTTTCTCAGACAAGTCTGCCATGTTCTATTGTTTAAAGTGTACTTAGGCTTGTTTTCTCCTTTTTGTTTCAGATGAGCACACGGCAGAAGTGGGTTTGACATGTGTTTGTTGTCCATGTTTGATAGTGGGGTTTTCTTCATAGTCTTTTTTATTATTCTTTGTTGATAAAAAATTTGTTGTAAATGTGTAGCCATTCATTTGGCATTTTAGATTGTTTTTATATTTTAAGGTGAGAAGGTGTCACTTAATTCCACGTACACATGTCAATTTCTTGCCTTTTTATGTTATTTATTTCAAGGTTATTTATTATAAACATGTATGTAGTTATTTCTTTTTGTAACACGTGTCTGTTGTTCATGTTTGGTAATCAGTAGTGGGATTTTGTTAATGTTTTTTTTCTGTGATTATTATTAAGCCTTTCATTTGGCATTTTAAAAAAATGCATTGTTTTTATTTTTGATTTCTTGGAGAGGGAGTTAAGTTAGGGGGGTGTCTCTAAAATCTCTAAATGCAATTTTCTTGGCTTTCAAGAGATATTTGTTCTCTACTTTTTGTTTCAATGGTTATTAGTTTATTTTATATCTAAGACATTGATAAAGCTACTGAGATTCTGACTACAGTGGACTGTCAACCGACTCCAGGAATAATAAAGATGCATGCAGTAGTTCCAGTGTCGAAAATACAACTACTTGCAAGACCAGCATTATGTTACTGTGACGGATATGTGTGATGGATGGGTCGAGCAAACTGTAAAGCTCAAAACACCAAAATCCACCGAGTTTGTTGTACAGTAGCATGTGTTCAAAGCTCTGAGTCCCACACCAATTTCCAAACCCTTGCCGGTTGTAGACAAATGTGTAGCTACCAAGTAGGCAAATGACTGGTACTTAGGTAATATTTTGCAGGTTGATGAGGAAGATTGATATGTAATATCTAAACAGAGTCCCACATTTAAATTGCCCCACCCTCCTGATGAAACATGGATTCCAATCTCAGGATATTCTTGCCCACAGCAGTTGGAAGATCCAAGAGGTTATTTCAGATAAAGACAGAAGAATTCAACCAAATCGAGGGTTATACGCAAGCAACAATAAAAAGTAAATAAGCATGAAAAAGCCATAAAATTTGCTTATGCTTGCGTCCGTCCCATCCACTGTGATCAGACTTTGAGAGATTCTGCCCTTTCAATAAGTAGACCTATTTGTAACCAGATTCATTACTCTTATAGTAGAAGAACGAATAGACTACAAATGTAGCTACCCATTGTATTTCCATTAATTTTGACAACATGATAAAGTGTACTTGGAACCTCCCTTTCATTTCAAATTGTATAATCTCATATCTCATAATCTCAAATTGTATAATCTCATGGAGTCCAGCTGATCTAAAGTGTTGTTAATTTCATTTTTCAAGTTGAGAAATACTGTTATAAAATACCTGTAATAATTGATTCATTCACATTTTGAACTACTTTAATGTTGGCAACTGTCAATAACAAAAAACATTTATACCGAACAAGTTTTTCAAAAGAGTGGCCAAATCAATACTATGTATGGGCGCCACTAAAATCATAATTTGTCTATCTCTACAAATGATTTCTTAAAATGACCTGTTCGTCAAGACAGTAATGTTTGAGTGCCTAAAATAATAATTTTAAATCACTAAAAGAAATTCTGGAGATCAGTATTCTCAAGCAACCTACTAGCTCCAAACCGGAAAGAGACTAGAATAATTTAAATGTTTGATGAAGCCAATACATTCCTACAGTGAGCTGAACCAAGCATCCATCTCCTCTAAGATGTTATGTCCAACCAGTTTAGTGATCTGGTAATTAGGTTCATTTACCCAAAAATTACAGCAGTAGATGCTATGACTGATATTGAATACGGAATATAGAGCAATCAGATCTCTACATTGGAACAGATGCACGTGCATACTTACAAAAGCAGGGACATTTGTGTAACTCTACAGTTTTATGAAACAGCGGGAAAGAAACAAGTGATCAGAACGGGACAGAGAAGATAGAAAAGAAGAAAAGAGAAGCCGCCACTAAGGGATATGATTGGCAAAATGTTTGTACAGAGTAAGAAGCTACTTCACCAGAGCTTGTGATTACATGATCAAGGCAATTTCCCTAATGGAGAAGACACCCTTGTAAATGCTGAGATCCTAGACCTTACAAAAAGGCAAACCAAAATATCTGTCATGGGAATTCTTTTGCAAGAAGTTTCCCCATCTACTCTCAAAGGAGGATTAGCAGGAGGTTGAAGAGGAGTTTATGCGTTTCCAAGTGCACATATTGCCATCTGAAATAGAGCAAGCCAGAGTAGACACTGCATGGCATCTTATTTCAAAACTGCAACACATACATGTATCAGGAAAACTTTTATGTATGGTACTCTGACAAAAGTTGCCAAAGTAGTGTATCGATGAAGTGTATCTACCAAAACGTTGGGATCCCTGAAGACCAGGAGAGTATTGATGACAGCTGCTGGGACACCATGCTATTCCACTGAGCACTCCAATCAGCTGTTTTAGAAGGCCAAGAGTGCCACCAGCACTAACTTGAAAGCTGCAGCAGCAGCAGGCAAATAAGTTTTTAATTTAAGGAATGTATTGATGTCATTGTACATACACCGTAATGCATGTCAATGTATCATGTACATCTCTATTTGGCATCAGGTGCAATTTTTATAACCAGTCAGCGTGCAGCCAATGCTATAATGACGCTATCGGCGAGAATTTATTTGCAAGGAAAATCAGTCTCGTGCGTTTTGGAAAACCGTGAGAAAATGCGCGAATCACTTGGGAAACCCGTAAGGTCACTGCTGGGTCAACATGGATTGGAAAGTGTACTTTTAAGTTTATAGTTCATAAAAAAAAAAAACATTTTGGAAAGCATTTTCGGTCTAGGCAAGACACTGTCAATAAACACATCCTTGCTAACATATTGAAACTTTATTTCACAGATCTTAACCCTGTTGTATTTTGGTGGATTACCATTATTGAGCGAGCAGCACAAAATGGCCGTTCTCTCCAAAGGCACCTGCAAGGAGTCGTTGCTCTCTGCTTTGCTCCTAGGGGTCTTTGGAGAAATGTGCCTTGCCCGAGGCAATGCCTGTGGCTCCAGGCAGGCAGTCAATCAGAAGAGTTCCTAAATGGGAATCATGCCATAAGTCGATCAACTCAGTCCTTCTCACAGGTTTGGACTGACATGGCTTTTGAGCAGTCCATAAATCTTGACTCAAAAACAAAAGGCGGAATCATTGGCTTAAGCCAGGTGCCCTTGAACGCTGGTTTATCACAAGCCATGAGCGGGCATCAATGACAGCAGCACTGAAGGAAATGTGTGGCCTCGAGGAAAGAGACAGAGTAGGGACGCACAAGGAGGTATCTCTAAAAAGATTTCAAAAGGATGAAGAAGATGTCACCAAGATGGTATCTACCTTCACGTCTGGACTGATGTCTAATCCTTTTGGCCTTGAGGAAGCCGACAGTGAGGGTAAAACGGCTTTGCCATTCACTAACCTTGCAACAGAAATGGGTGGTGCATCAACTTTCGGCGAGCTGGCTTCGAAGTATTACAGTATTGTAACAGCTCCTCTCCATAACAAGGGATACCAACAGGTTGATTTAGTTTTTGATCAGTACCGACAGGAATCCATCAAAGGTGCTGAACGGTTAAATAGAGAGGTGCAACTTCAGCTTTGGAAGTGAGGATACACAGTGCTGCTACACCGATCCCAAAACAGTGGACAAGGTATTTCGCCAACCCCACCAACAAGATCAACCTCTGCAACTTTATGGTGGAGGCACTTTGTCAGATGGGCATGGAAAAATTGGAAGTCGGCCAGCTGTCCCAACCCATCGTACTTGGAGAGAACCCCCAATCGCACTCGTCAAAGCCAACAGTCACCTGACCCAACAGATCTCCAATTTGAACACAGGTTTAAAATCAAATTTATTTGATTTAAGGGTCTTTAGATTATATCATGGTCATTACTAGCCTCACAACAGTCAGGTAGGAAAGAATTAGCTGCATAAGATTTTTAATTACAGATTTACAACTGCTTAAAATTGACCCTTCGACCATTTTGACTATATTTCAGACGGAAAACGTCTGAATGTTGGTTATTCAGCAACTTTACACGGCTCTGAAATAGGCTCTCTAAAATAGCTGCGGGTTAATAATGGCCACATATCAGTCCAAAATTAAAGAAATAGCTGTGTGCTATATTTATTTACAAATTTACAACTCTTTGAAAATGGCCAATCAGCCATTTTGGAAATTTTTTTGCACAAACAAGCTTATTATTTTGATTTCTCAGCAACTTACACAACTCCTATTTAAAAGAAAATTTGTATTATGAACGTTTAAAGACATTTGTGGTTATAAATAACATATTAACAACTAGGTGGAAAGGGCTGATGGAAAGGGGTATATACTGTGAATAGTTGACAATTTACAAGTCCTCCACAGATCATTTTTACGTCCATTTTGTACACATTTTTTCCATCGCCAAAATTTACTTACTCACCATTTTTAATCATTAATGAATGAAAATGTCTCTATTGTTGAAGTTTGAAAAAAATAGGCTTGCAAACCAGCCTAATCTTGATAAAACCTGTGAAATTCAGCTTTGTGTGATGTTTCATTCACGGTGACATGGTGTCTGACACGGTGGAGTTGTCTGCAAAGCCCGTATGGATTGCCGCAATCGCCGAGCGGTAGTTGCGGATGGTTCCAATGGCAAGAGGCTTGCGGAACAGGTAGACAAAGAAGACCCCGACTTCTCCTACAAGCTCACTGGTGGGATCAGTAGCTTGCCCCTTGCACCATTTATAAAAATGGCGTAGTCGGCTAGCGTACACGTGTTTGGTTGACGCCCGCCGGCTGTGTGCTGCAATGGCTGCAGCGTCCTTTGAAAGGCCTGCTGTTGCCAGAGATCTCTTGATAATGTCCAGCAAGTCAGGTGAAGACCCGCTGGAGCTGGATGCAGAAAGCCCGACAATGGTTGGAACAGGATGTCGGGTCTCCGAGGCAGTACTATCGGGCGCCCGACTAGTAGTCTGACTAGCCTGGTGAACCAGGGCTGTCGGGCCAAAAGGGGGCTATGAGCAATACTTTGCAGCCCTCGCGCTCTATTTTTTTCAGCACTCTCGGCAAAAGGGAGATTGGCGGGAATGCGTACGCCAGCATTCCGTCCCATGTCATTGCGAGTGCATCCGTGTGGCATGCTAGGGGGTCGGCCCCCGGGAGCAGTACACCGGGAGTTGTGCATTCGCTGCTGATGCAAACAGGTCTATGTGCAGGCGATCTACCCGCGCAAAAAAGAAGCTGTGCAATGCTCGGAAGGAGTGTCCATTCTGTAGGGACAATCCTTCAGCGGGACAGAGCGTATCTTGTTTTTGGTCAAAATTGTCCAACTTAAAAATCATGATGGTCACCGTAGGAGGTTAATCTGTTTATCCCCCCCAAAATAAAAATAATAATAAACAAATAAAAATAATAAAAATAATAATTTTCATAAAGCTCGAGTTCTGTGCTGCTGGCTTATGTTTCTCAGAGTCACCGATACTGTTAAGCGAACGGATACGTCATAATACGTCATTACTTTTGGCAGTCCATGTGACATATAACCGTTGTACACAAGTTAGAATCGTCGCTCGAAACGGGAATCTGTAGCCATACACGTAAGTAAACAACGAGTATTGTTTGTTCATGTTTTTGTAGCCAATTGTTACTTTTTAATGCACCAGGTTTTCACCATGTCTGTTAGAGGTATCATACATGGATGTAGTTTGAAATTTGTTAACCACCACGCTTCAGAAAAAGAGAGAAATGGACTAAAAATTAGGCGACGGATGTGTTTAGCCTGTGGAGTATTATGTATTGTGTGTACAGTGGTGCCAGCCGGCCCTGCATAACGCAGTCTTGGCGTACACCAGACTTTTTAAGCACTGGTCACACTCGCTGCCGTGCACAAAAAAGTGTAAGATTTTCTGAAAATAAAATCAAGTGATTATTGTCCTATTTTGTTTTTCGAAACGTTTGCTTATCCACAACTTATTTCAGGCTAATTATAATGTGCTGGCTATTTTTTTGTGAAATTCAAGTAGAAAATTTTTTTAAAATTCCACCAGCTAGCAGATTTCTCCCTTGAATATCATGAAAATGAGCCAGCATTTTTGTTTTATAGGATTTGGGGGGCAAACAAGATTTGGTTTAATTTCTATAAAATCTCACACTTCTTGGTGCAAAGGGCCAATGAGCAGATGTATAGTCCAGCGTATTGGCAATATTTATTGGGCTAGGGTTGAAGGACCCTTCCTAAAATAAAAATACATGACATTGAAAGAATTGATTTACATCTTTCTCCTTTCTGCCTCTCCTTTTTTTTTCTAACAGAAATTTGGTAATGTATTCTCTTTTTAGGTTCATTCACACATGTCAACATGTCGATTGCAAAACCGATCCGGTTTTACCCAGGGCTTGATATTGTCTTGTTGAAGGAAGTAGTCGCTGTCAACCCATATCATCATCAAGGCGCAGAAAGACACAGGAAATGGGAGGCCATTTTGTCCAACATAAATTCTACATAGCACAACAAAAAAGTAACTCTTCGAGCTTGCAAAGATCGCACGAAAACTCTCCTGAAGGCACATCGACAAGCAGAAATGTTGTCACTGAAAGCGTGAGGAATTTGTTTTTTGTATTATTGGATGCTTCTTGCAGCCCCACCCTGTTTTTTTATTTTTGTATCTCTGCTAATAAAAATTCAGTTTTTGTTCCCTTTTCAGTTGTTTTGGGTTTCATTTATCAATGGCTACTTAGTAATACTGCTGGCTTTAAAGAGGTTCATACCAAGGCTCCCCTATCATTCCCATACCACCCTCACTACCATCTCCACCACCAGTTGACATTTCAGACCTCCATTAAATTTGGTGTGGAGACCTTTGGAAATGTCTGAAATAATTCATCTAAGTAAAAATCATCCGAATAAAAACTTTTAATCTTTATATTTCAGATCAGGCACAGATGAGGAGTACAAGGAGCGGGACCAACTTTTGACAGAAGTGGATGAGCTTTGTGCAGAGGCAAGTAGGGAGACAGAGGAGGAAAAGCAGAGAAAGGCTGATGAAAACAAGAAGGAGGAGCAGGGGTGCGAGATCAGAGAAGCTGCCATGAAGGGCATGACACCTCAGAAAAGGTTAGGTAAACATGTCATTTGTACAGCATGCATATTACATATGTAGTTACAACACAGATAAGTGTTGGTCCATGAATCGGTTTATAGGTTCTTAAATTTTGGAGCAAGAAGAATTCCTCAATTTATGGAAGCAATACCTGGTCAAGCAATTTTTGTGGTATATAAACTGGCCAATAGTCTAAGGCACATGTTTGAAGATCTACATTTGCAACAATGTACATGTATGAAGTAAATTGTGGTATTTTACTATACCTTGTTTCAGGAGACAACATCGAGGTGAAACAACCCAAAAATCTTGTGTAAGCTTTACCGAGTATTTAGAAGTACTGAAGGAGAGGAACACTTAAGGAGTCGGAATTGAAAACCGAACAGTTGAGACTAGAGCTTGAAAAGTTCGAGCTGGACAAGCGTGAGAGAGGACAGAGAATGGAACATGAGGCTGCCACATTGGAGCTGATCAAGAAACTGATGGAGAAACAGGGTGGAACATCTTAGTAATAAATCCCCATTATGAGTTATGTCATTTATGGACGTCACTTTTGGTTTGGTTGGTGATGGATTTCTTGAGTTTTCAGAACATTCGTCTGAAATTTTAATGTTTGCCATAGTCATGTTTATCTTGCCAGAGTTCCACAGAAGGTGTAATAAGCAAAATTTGAAAAAAATGGGGTTCCAGTTGTGCCATAGCAAATTTTCTTTTAATGATTTTAGGGCTTTTGAAAACCAAGTTGCCTAATGTTGTTTAAAATCAGCGGTGTAGCAAATTACTATGTTTAAAAAAATAGTTGTAATAAACAAAGATCACACACACATGTATTGTCAAGTTCATTTACTAACTGCTTATTTATTGTGTCTTCAGTTTCTCTTTCTAATGTTTACAACAGTATCAAGATGTGTTTAGTGGACAGAATAAGTGGTTTCAAACAAATTCTGTGCTAGCACATCTGCTTCCATGCAGTGATTCAACAATTGGGTTATTATTTCTAATAGATTTTGTTCAGCCATTTTGAAAAAAGGTATTCCAAACTGTGGCATCCAGCACTGACTTGACAAAAATGAAATTTGCTGTCCACAGATTCATTGGGTGTAATTTTTAAAGAAAACCCAACAGGGTTAGGGTGATCCATGGAACTTGGAATTTGACTAGGCAAAATTGGAAGAAGGTTGCTTAGAAGACAGCCTAATTAAGCACAAATTTTGTTTTGAAAGACCATAAAGCTGGCCTGGGACACAACAAAGTAATTCATTTTATCACTCACAGATAAAATACATTATTCATTGGACACACACAACTGTTGTGGTGACACCTTGGCTAGTTTTGTCATGTTGGGTGGGCTTGCTAAACCCTGTCCAGTTGGTCTTTTTATGACCTTGCACATTTTTTCCAGGGTTTTTCCGGGGTGTCTTTTTGCAATGGGCGGGGCTCCCTAATTCAACCAATCAAATGCGGTTACGTAAAACAACAGCGTCGCCACGCTGCATTTGTGCTGGAACTTCACTTCGGTTCAGCTTCCAACCAAGTCAACACCAAAATGTTGTACTTCGTCAATTCGTAGGGTTGATTAACAAATCTCACCGGGTGTTTGGAGTTCGCCGTTCGTCTTTTAGTTTTATTTTCTGCAACGGAGTAACAAATCCCAGCGGGACTTCCGTTTACGTTATTTGTTAAATTTGATTAACAAATCTCACCGGGTTTTTGAAGTTCCCCGTTCGTCTTTTAGTTTTATTTTCTGCAATGGAGTAACAAATCCCAGAGGGACTTCCTTTCGCCGTCCTCTTCTTTTGACTTCATTTCGTCAGCCCAAAGTTTTTTTGCCGTCATGCCACGCCCGGCACGGAATATGCGCCGCCCGGCAAAGCTTCAGGCGAACCCTATCCGGGGCAAAGGACAAGGCCGCGGCTGCAAGAGCTCAAGCACGTCGTCTGAGAGCAGTCGGCCAGGGCAGACGGCAGCAGGGATGGTCGCCAGAGCAGTGGCGGCCCATCCTCAAGACGTGGGGTTAGGACACCCTCCCCACAACCAGGACGCAAACCAACCACCGGTCCAATTT
>CM021541.1:6247796-6268620 GCA_010994315.2 Pisaster ochraceus | reverse complement strand
CGTGACGGACAATCCTCCAATCAAATGGCAAGGATCTGCTTGGGTGTTATTTAAAAGATTCTATTTGAATTCAAGTTATTGCATTGTACATGGTGTAAGTATGACAGCTTTAGGAGTGATGACACACCGGACCTGAGAGTTGCGTAGTTTCAATGCAATCATGGTGTTCATCACTGCTGCATTTCGTATTTATTACATGTACAAATGTACATGTAAGGTTATTGCTGCCCATTTCTCTGAATGTTCTGCTTGGAGGGTGAATAATGCACTCAGTATTTGTAGTACATGGCATGTATGCATGCACACAACCAACCATTCGTTCCCATCCCTTGATTACACTTTGCAAGTATTTAATACTGTATTTCTGCATACAAAATTGTCATCCATTCATGTTCATGCTGTAATATAAAGAACAGAGATTTGGCTTCAAAGTTTTATTTAGAGTGCGAACAGGTTGAAACGAAAGAAGTGGCCTCTGTGCCTCCTTAAATGGAGGCCTTAAACTTCACAGAGACAACTTGGTCTTGACCTTTATGCCATTTTAAGAGTTCAAATTAAAGCCAAGTTCACAATGGACTTAAAATGGTTACCATACTGTATTGTTTACTGAGCAATGTTTAGTGCATGTGCCAATGATGGGTAGGGTAGTTACCAAGTCAGTTAATTTCTTACAACAGAGTTTTTAACTTAAAAGATGAAGTTATGCCTTGTTATGGTGATTTAAAAATCATAACAGAGAGAACAATTCAGACATATGGTGTACACAGTGCTCATAATAACTTAACAATAATCACATCTGACTTGATGTATTAAAAGTAGGGTCATAGATTGTTTTTCTCAACGTAGGCCTACGTGACGACAATGCTGATTTGTAGGGAAAATTGTCAATTAAGATACTATAAGTCACCTGTGTAAGTTCCAGCTGAAAATAGTGTCTACTTGTTGAGAAAAAAGCAACAAAAATTACAGTATTTTAATCAAAAATGTTGAACCCATCCACGATTAGCAAGAGGTGACTTGGGTACCAGCCGCATCTCTGGTTGCAGCATACACAAACGGACACCATGGAAATTTGAATCCCTAAAACTCTGAGGTAAATTTTGGACATTCAAATGTTTTGACATATTCTTTTATTGAATTTTTAATCAACGGGGCATTTCAAGTGAAAAATCTTTCGTAGGATGCTTACCACCTTTTTATAATTGTAGGGTTATGGATAGATAATATGCAATTTGTTTTTGTGCGGTTATTACCAAAGTATGACCCGACTTTTAAGCAGTATTGATTTGATGTACTCCTTATCTAGTGTCTTGGATGAGTTTATCCATGTGTTAACTAACAGGTTAGTACACTGTTGTATTGCTCCATGTTGCTGCATCTGTGTACATTTGTACATTATTGTCCAAAAGGTTGAACTTTTTCTCAGTTTCCATAATACTTGTGCACACAGTACTATTGGAAAAACTTACTTAACTATGCAGACTGGCTATAGACTGCAATCATACATACATTTTTAACTGATTCAAATCAGTGTTCTCTCCTTGTTTTCAGGTCATAGGTCAGGTTTGTTGTGTCACGTGTAGAAAAATGTGTTTTTGTAATTTAAGGTGCTATCTTGTCAAGCTTTCCAGTCCACAACAGTTTGATGAATCAGATTCATACCTCCGACTATTTAGAGGAAAGTTGGTAAAATAGCTGAATCCTCTTTGTCCCCAGTGGGACATGAGGCTACAAACTGGCAAATGGACCTTATGCATTGACGTCAACATGCTGCCGTCTTAGAGGTAAAACTATGAGAAAACAACAGAAAATGCACATGTACGTACGGCGCATAGCGTGTTGCTGTTGAGCCGTTAAGAACACCGAACTCAAGCGCTGGTGTTTCTGCAGAGTGTGGGTCCCTGATTTGACAGTTGGTGTACTTGAGCAAGATACATGTACCTGCTTCAACCTTCAGCTAGGACATGAAGCCGTAGGTCCTGTGTGCTCTGTAATGCACATAAAAGAACCCACTCACACTTATCGCTATGAGAAGGGGTTTGCCCTGGTGTATCTGGCAGTGGCTGCCGAATGCGCCACAGCACCTTGCAAACCCTTGGTGCAACATGAATGGATTCATAATTTTAGACAAATTCAAACCTGTCTGAAAATGTTTGTTTCTTTAAGCACCTTGAGTACCTTATTGGTAGATATGTGTGGTATAGAAGACTATGAGCAATCTTCTTTCGACCTATAGCCAAGGGCACCCTACTCTAATGACTTCATGTTAAATGTGCATAAGGTCTATTTGGCATGGTTGATTTGAGCTACTTATTTATGTTTAAATGCACACCCATATGCTCTCTAGAGCAGGTCAAAGGTACATATTTACATTTAATGTAATTGTTTAGATAGGCAATGTGAAACAAGTCAGTGTATGTGCAAGTTATATAGCTCATTTGTATTCAGATGTGCCTTGTTTGAATCAAAGTGAATTCGGCTATGGCTGTTGGTTGCAGCCACAATGTTGAAGAATAGACCTAATTTCCAGCGATCTAGCCATAGCCAGACAGCCATTGTCATCAATTCAAACAGGACCATGTTTTACGTACATGTACATGTATTATGAATTAAACAGACAAGCAAAATGAGATTGACTTTGGTGTTACTGTCATTCTATGACATTTTTATTAATGGAGTATCAATCAAAACATAGGCCTCTTAAAATGACATCATTTATTGATCACAAAATCACGAAAGGATTCATGGAACAGAAAACAAAGTCTGTGACAGTCAAGAGAAAGGGTCTATACCTTTCAGACAAAGATATATTTTGAAGGCTAAAACACTGTTTAGTATTCCTGATAGTGTTGGGAAGGGAACATTACACAGAAAACCTTGTCACCAACATACATGTATTTACTAGGTTTGTCAATGTAACACATATTTACTAGGTTTGTCAATGTAACACATATTTACTAGGTTTGTCAATGTAACATATTTCTGTCAAAAGACTTCCCATAGCACCACAAATCTGTAGATTCTTTGCTAAAAGCAACAATAAAATTTCATCAAAATACAGCAAGACCTAGGGATGGCTCTTGGAAGTCTTAAAGATTGGACTAAATCTGATCCGTATTTAAAATCACATCAACATCAAACAACTGGATGACCTTCATCCCTTGGTGCGATTTTATCGCACTGCTGTACTGGTTTGTTCAATCATATCAGGATCATTCCCTGCTTTCTTGGCTAGTAATCTTTTAGCTGAACAAATATCTAGGATTTCATAATGGTACTGTTATCTTTGGATCCAACTCATACTTGCTAATTGTGTAATAATCCAGTTCCTCATAGCAAGTAATGTCAACCAAGAATCAGATGTCTATTAAACTTTGCGAATCTGCTTTCCTCCTACATGTAGATGAACCGTGCATTCTCATTTACAACTGGAAAGCCAGTTCAGTGTTGTCATTGCGTTTAAGGTGTGGTTCGCACGACAAGTCCATGGTCCTTCCTGGTTCTTCGATCACAGAGTCCAGTGTTTAACAAGGTGTTTGAAATCATATCTTGGTGGTGTTGCTGCAAACAATCCCATATCTTTATACATACATGTATGACTCATCTTAGTCCGTGCTTGTGTAAATCCAATGATTCAAATCTGTTGTGGTGGGGCATTCTTGTTTACATCTCTTTGTAAAACAAACCTTACACACATGTGCATGTACATCCACAACTAGTAAACCTTGTACCGTTCATTCTACTGCTTCCCAAGTCCAGTCTACAAGAAGACAAATCTTGCATTTCGGCTTACAACTCAAGTTTTTATATTGCATCCAGCATTAGCAAGGGGTTGTTAATCCTATATCTTCATATGATAGATCTTGTGTCCATGTGTACATCTGATCTGCTTCTCTCTCCCATTCTTCCTCTTCATCTCCACCCATCCCATAATCCATCTCATCATCATTCTCCTCATAGGGACCAGAACCTGGAACCGTCTGAGCAGCAGCTACTGTGCCAACAGGGTCATAGGTCACATTCTCCCCTTGAGACTGAATGAATCAATGAAAAGAAAAACAAGGTCATCTGGGGCTAGTTTAAGTTGAGATGCCAAGCACTTAAATTTGCTGTACACAGATTTGTTCGCCTTTTTCTAACTAAATACTGTTTAAAAGCACAGAAACATGTTGCTTACATCAAAAACATGTTAGTGGCCAAAATATCATATGAGCAGTTCCATCAAAATGGCCCCAAGGGTCTACCAAGCACACATTTGTTTTAGCTCTAAAAATATTAGGCAAAAACCAGATGGAAAACCATATAAAAGTATGCCATTGTTGGTCCATGAGATGATGTATCACTGCTATGCTTACCTGCGCCTTGCTTTCCATGTACATTCTTTTCATTCTGGATGCCCTCTGCTTGGCCTGCCTGGAGCGTCTTGAGGTATGCCCAGATGTACTGGGTCTGGCACTTGTTGGCTTGAAAGTAGGAGAGGGGATTGCAATCTGTAATGGTGTTCTGTCATGGAGGAAAGAAAACATTGTAAGTATGACACAGATTGATAATGATTAAAAGACTTTGGATCTGCAAGCTGGTTATTACCATTACCAATTTCCTGTGAATTGTTTGTCCAATTTACCAAAACATATTGCTGACAATTTTCCCACAAAACTTGGGTTTTCTATATTGTTTTATTGACAAAATTGAGAGGTTTTGTGGACAGAAATTAAAATACTCGTCCAAAAAACATTAATGTACAGGCGTGGACGTGTACTTTGACATGTAACATGATTTTTGAATTTGTTTAAGTTTATGGAATAGGACAACAAAAATGGCAATATTACAAGCTACATAAACAAATATGATGATAACTGTTGGGCTAGGCACATCTTGAAGAAAGTAAATAGTTAACAAATTTCTTCATACGTGCTTTTTGCTGACCTGTCATTAGTTTGTTTACATCCGTTGTTAGTTTGTTGTGAGTGTTTTGCATTTTAGGTAACTACCAGGACTACTTTCTTTGTTAACAGCATGTGCATTGAGACCTACCTGATCTTCAATTCTTTCAGAGCCCTGTTACAATGCTCTACTACTACGTATGATCTTGCACAAATATACATGTAATGTCTTTTAAAAATTACTACCGGGCTCAATGCACACGCATGCTCAGTGGCCCATTCCCTTACAAGCTTTGCTTCCTCACTGCGCCCCGCCACAGTATCACCAATTTCCCATACTTATTCTTTGCTTTTATCTATTATTCTATTATTCTAATTGATATTTGACACTGAAGAAAAACAAATTGAAGTTGAAAGAATACAAGAATGAATGATTGTCACGGTTTGACTTGACCACTGTCTCAGCTGGTATTCACTGAAAAAAGCAAAGTATCTGAATATGAATGTATAACAAACATGAACAATACACACTTTATTTTACATGTACATGTTTTTGAGGAGTTTTGTTTGGGCCATTATCTTCTCTTTTCCCCTAAAATTGGCACCTTGTGGTCACACCGCAAGGTAACAGTTTCACGATCAGTTAACTGTTTAGAAAATAGTGAACTCCTGACAGACATTAAACTACTCGCAGTTGCCTCATTTACCTTAGTTCAGAGATGATCCGGACATGTTCTCGTTGCATCTCCTGGGTAACCGGCCGAGCAGTGAGTACCGGTAGCTCAGCCTGTAGTCTCTTGGATGGAGCATTGCCACCTCGATTTAAATAGTCTATGACATCATACAAGATTGTCGTCCTAGGTAGAACTTCAAATGAAAAGATAAGGCATCTAAAATTGTGAAATTTGTATCACAGGAAGATTTGGGTATTTGTCAAAATAAACAATGGGAGAATTTGAGCCACTAAGTGGAATTTGGCAGCAGGCAAATCTACTTTTCCTTCTTACATAGTTCTGAGTTCGTGATCATTTTTGAGAACATTGCATTTCACCAAAATGGCTGGTGCCACCTTGTATGCCCCAAGTCTACAGTTGATCTGCTGTGTTAAAAGACTCACCATTCAGATCCAGTTTGCGCCAGAGGTTCTCCCTGCCTCCCATGTAGGACGGCATCTCATCCAGTTTGCTGAGATACTGTGGATAAATTGGAACAGAATTCTTCAACTCAATATTTATTTAAATACTTGCCACTGCCAAAGAGTTTTATGGAAATACTGTGATTCATGACACTGCATTGTCACAGTCTTCATGAAGTGAAGTGATGAATGTGCTCCACAGCCACAATTCCACGTTTTTATAAAATTGCATTTCAAGTTGAACTTTGCTGCTTGACAGTAGCTTTGGTGAGCAGGGCTTAATGGATAGGTCTATATAAAACCCAAAGCACGGACTGTCAGTAAATACACTGTAAATACATGCATCTCAATAAACAACAT
This sequence comes from Pisaster ochraceus, assembly GCA_010994315.2. NCBI lineage: Eukaryota > Metazoa > Echinodermata > Asteroidea > Forcipulatida > Asteriidae > Pisaster > Pisaster ochraceus. The sequence continues at coordinate 6,262,242 of CM021541.1, read as the reverse complement.
TTTATATAATCCAATTGTTTGAGTGGCAATGTGCAATTATTTTCCAGCTTTGCTACAAATAAACTGAGCAGATCTTTTCAAAAACTAATCAGTCATTAGTTTTTAATGCATAATTTGATAGAAAAATTATGGTGCAAAATGACAAGCTTCCCTCAATAAGCTGCCTGGAAATGCCCTGAAATATTCAAGGTTACAATTTGATAAAATAAGTGACATGGTCTTTTACGATTAAAGCAACTTTAATACATAACTTCTAGGGGGAAACAAGGTGATGACCTGATGGGGATCCAACAACATTGTAATTTTCACTGCCTAGAGGTGCCCCCAGCAACTTTGTGTGGCCATTGTTTACATTCTCCCTTTTACCTGCATGTAGTCTTTGACCGTGGTTACATCAACTTCACCAGAGATCTTGTCTCGTTCATGCTGGCATGTATCAGCTATCATCTGATCATAGAACTTTCGATGACCCATCATACGACAAGCATCCACTGCTGCCTGCAAAGGAGACCACATATCAAATTAAGTTCAAAAAGTTTCCCAGCTTTAGACTTGAATTTACAACTTATTCTAAAATATTGTTATTGAACAGGCCAAACTGCAGTCATCAAGTTGGGGTATAGCAAAATATTTCATCTGCAATTTTAGCACGATACTGTCATAAACTTTATTTAATCAAAGCTGCATTTTTGCAATGTATTTTTGTAATACAAATGAAAACCTGTATCATTTCAACTAGTGGGTTATGACCACTCAATTCCCAGACAGTACAAGTGTACATGTACATGTACAACACCAAAGTGTGCTTATAGTAGTGAACTTACATCTGACGCAGGTTGTATACAGCGTTTTCCACTGTAGTACTTTAGTCCAGCACCTTCAGTATGAGTGAAAACTTTGAAGAGAATCAGCGGTGGAAACTCAGACCCTGCAAATCTGAAATACAAATGGTATCAACAAAAGTTCAAGGTTAAAAACAAAAAACAAACAAACAAAACTACACATGTATATAATACAAATCAGGACCTTTTCACCTTTTAAATCAACTGAAACTGGTAGCAGTTTCTCAATAAGGAGACCATCTTTCAATCAAAATATTTTGAATTATTATTGTGTTTGGTAGATAGTATCTGAACTAAAAAGTGTTCTTCTGTTAAACAATAGGAATGTTACATTGAGACATACCTGAATCTTACTCTGGCTTTTATGCTTGGATCTTTAATGAGTTTTGCCTCCACAGGACTGACCTTACGTAGAATTTCATGGGTTAATGAATGTTCCTGTAGATGATAAAAAACAAATTGTTTATTTTCACTCTGTAATAATGTAAATAGCATATTAAAATCAGTAAAATTGACCATAATATAACAAACTTTAATTGGTGTTTTTACAAGCTTCTTTTTAGATGGGTCCCCATCCGTTGCAATGCTCTATTAATCTTAGTTTTTCTGTTTGTCTTGCAATATATAATTAAATGTGATTACTAATTATTAATTGGAGAAGTTTTGGAGATGTGATATTTGTTGTTGTCCATTGAAAAAGTTATCAAGTCAAACATTACATACTAAATAAATCTACTAGACTATAGTTTTGTCTAAATTGTCTGGTTAACTATGCAACAGTTTCACAACCTGCTTGACCATTTTCATTCACTCAGTTTGTGACCTTTGACCTGTTTTATGGATCGCTATACTGAAGGCAAAACCAAAATAAAATATAACTTTTTGCATGAAGTCATAGCAGAACTCATCATTACTACTACACATGTACACCTGGGAGACTTTTAAGATGCTATGGAAGCAGGTCTTGGGTAAAATCCATTGTTCTATGAATTGTTGATGCCATGAATTGCATAAAAGTGACATTTACCAGGTACATTGTATGTCTGCTCTAATCTCGTGTCTCAATGCCTCAGTTTTGCAATCTTGCAAAGTGAAACATTTTACCCATAAAGGTAAAAAGTTAGTGCATCAAATCGTTTAGGAAAAGCACAAACATGAATTGATAGAAGGATAAAAACTCACAGCTGCACAAATTGCATGCTTTAGGAGTTTAAACATCTGGCGGTCTCTGTAGGCACACCAACACCTCTCAATGGCTCGAGCTGCTATGATCTGCATCAGCCTGAGGGATGAAGACAAAAGTTGGTCAAAATAACATCCAGCTGAGTGCGCACAATACTATGCAAAGGGTGTTTTTGTCACAAATAATATTGTTTTTGTGCCAGTATTGGGTATCAATGACAATGGCAACTTTTAAAAAGAGGACTCCTTAGTCAACATGAAAGAAACCTAGTTTGTAGGGTTGACTGAACTATTAATTAAAGTTGCGTGGCTTAATTTTCACCGAAAGAATTGCAACAATTTGTTTTGACAGATGGTGCTGTTTTAATAAAATGAAAACAAACAAAACCATTTGCATATATATGCCACAAACATGCAAAATTGATTGTATATGCTTGACTGACAACAATAATTCACTTTTATGTTTTAGTTTTTAATTAAATACCACTTATTGGATAGTTTTGCTTGCAATACTTTCAATTGAAAGCTTATAAAGTTTTTGAATTTATTTTAACTTTAAATCTAAATTTTCTGGCTAAATCGGCCAACCTTATTGGTTTTTTTTACAAATGTAAATTTTGTTCTGCGCCAATGTTATAGTGTTCTTCTACTGAACAAGCCTTTGCTCTGATGCAGTTTTGATGCATTACCTTAAAGATGAGTTGATTTGTTAACTTGTTTTCCTTATTTAATGTAATTTGTTTCAGGTAATTTATTATAATTTGGAACAATATACTCACTCCCTCTGTTGAGTTTCTGGGCTGATTTTGGGCGGTGGAACTTCAACATATGACTTCTGCTCTGATCCCTTGATGATCTGATGACCCTCTCTGAGGTCAAGACTACGACTGCTGTCTCCATGCTCGGACGGTATTGTCACATTCAGTGTCGATCGACTTGAACTTCTGATTGGTTCCATTTTGTTTTCTACTTTTTAGCCTATGATTTAAAAGTTATAAATACATTGACAGTGACTGTAGGCCTACTGTTTAATACAACAGTCAATACTGGTACACACATGGCCTTCACACATCTACCATCAAGTATAAAACATCATTCTTGACATTAGTTTTTCTTGGTAAGAATATGTAAAACATTGAAGTTAATAAACCACAGTACTAGTTCAGATTATAATCAATTCTAAAAACAAAGATTTGTTACTAAGATTTGTTCAATCATTAACAAAATTCGCAAAAAAACCTTCTTTTTTTCATTTGAAAATTTCCACCCGCCACAATTGCTTTATTTAACAACATCCAACCCTGGAAACCTGTTGTTAATTTCACTTGTTAACAAAGCCAAAGTAGCCCCATATAATTGCCGGCATAAAGGGGTTAAGTCAAATGGGAGATTCGTACAGTGTTTGCCTGCTGTTCACACCCACAGTTTAAATTAAATAATAATTGAAACTAACGTTAGTTATATTCCATGACCTAACTCACTTAAAAAATGTCCACGACGTAAACAATTAATGAGAACGAAATGCATGCACTTCCGCATTATTCATCACACAACCACACTCCAACAGCTGGACGTCACCCTGCTAAGTGCTAGTACCGCAGTCCCCCTTGCAGCAACGTGTGGATTTTCATTCAAGTTGTTTATCTACCCAGAACCCTTTGCGTGGTTGATAGGCTACATCCTCGTTCAATCATATGGCACTCTCAACTTTATTTCACAAAAATTACCACTATCAATTAAGAAATACATTTTCAATGGAACCTTTTCCCACTAAATTAAACAAATTAATTATTCAGACAAAGAGCATAACTTCAATTAGTTCTACAATATCATTAAAGAAAATGTAAAGTTGTGACGGGAAAGTCTTGCACATGCGCAAATAAAAAATTCCATCTGCTCCGAAATTCCAAAATGGAGCCTTACCGAATCTAATTTTGACTGATGATCAGTGATAGTTTTAGACTTCAGTTTGCATTTTAAAGGTAGGAATGACTAATAAATATTACGAAGTACAACGTTTACCATATGCCAAATTATTGTATCGAAAGGGCTACCTGATATTTGTTGTTGCGATCAGAATCTCACTTTTTTAGTTTGCAGACGCTCTTTTTAGAATAGTTTATATTTTTCCCGAATTCTTATCGGCGATCGTGCGGTACTCATCATCTCATGAGTGCATTTTATTAAGTTGTTGTTTACCATGTTACTGACTGTTCATGTTACGTTAACTTAAGTGAAGTTAGCCCCATAATAACACTAATACTATCGCCATCAGAGCTTTTTAATTCCTTATTAAAACTAATTGTTAACCAATCATGCCAATGAGTTGTAGTCTTCCTCACACACACTCAACATAACAATTAACATTGTGACCCCTGCCCGTGACTGAGACTGAGTGTGCAGTGTGAGTGTGAGGCTGCACTACTTCTCAGAAACCTGATCGCAAAGCAAAGGTCAGATGTCGAGAACTCGTCCGCCGGATAACTCAATACAATAGTCAGATAGCCTTACAACTCAACAGTCAGACAGCCTTACTTACAACTCCACGGGTCACACAACTCAATCAATGACAACGGCTTGTACGTTTAACAGTAAGACAAGTTGACTTTTGATTAGACGACTCGACGGTCGGATGGAGTTAAAATCCTCATGGCAGAAAATTTGTGTGACACCAGTGTGCAGCTGCTCACTCACATGTGGCCCTTCGGCACGGGGGACGAACATACTGAACTGGGCACAAGGGTCCAAGGCGTGCATGGAGATTCGTGTGGCTAAGCTGGGGAGGGGGGGGGGGCACAAGCAAAGATCATGAGATGGTTTGCATGCACAGAGATTTGTGTACCACAAACTCCGGCAAATCGTGGCCAGCTGACAGCAAAGGGGGCCAAGGCGGTTAATGCAGATAGCCCCACTTGTGTTGCCAAGCTGAATCCAAGTGGGGCTATTCATGCAGACAATGTCTTTGTTTTTTGTTTATGAAAAGATTGCAAATGGAACCTAAAGGTTTAATTGGCCAGATGGTCTTGCTGCAGGAACAGCCTCTTACTTAGCCAGTGCTAAATTCTTTTAACTCACCACAACTGTGTATATAAGTTAACATACATGGAAGGCAGTTTGGGGAAATTTTAGACACCAAAAAGCGAGCTCTTAATTGAGAGGTCATGTCAGTTCTTGATACTTAGTGGGCATAAGGAGTCAGTTGTTGGCAGAGGGAGTCAAGCACATTGACACTTTCAATGGTGGCCAGTCTAATGCGTACATGTTGAGCAGTTGCACTGCGCTATGTAGCGCCAAATAACAATAATAAAGCAGAACTGTCAGGCATCTTGAGTTCTTTATTACAATCTGCAAACTTCTATGGAATTTCAAGATCAACTCATAATCCTTTGCTGATTCAATACATCTTTTTTTGTTACGCAAAAATGTTGCACTCGGAATATGTTTATAAATTAACTAACATTGCCCAACTCCAAGCCATTCTACAACTCCAAGCCTCTTTGGTCTTTCTGACCGTAGCATCAGTTTATGTGTAATTCCAACATCCAACCCTTAGCATTCCCAAGCCGTCATTGCAGTGTTTCATGTACATGTACAGTGCTTTACTGCTTAGTGCTTTACTGCCTAGTGCTTATATGCCTGGTATAATACAAATTTGTGTTTTGTGCTTTTTTTGCCAGGAAGGAAAGGATTAGGAGGTGCTTTTCTCCCAGAGCTGAGATATTCATTGCTACAGAAATCAACATCAAACTATCAAGGGAAAATCAAAAGTCTGCAATTCACCATGCGGTTCAAGACATCACTTGCTCAAGACCCAAAACATATCCTTTTAAGTTCATTCATTTTGTTGATTTATAATTTCTCAAAATTTGTTCACAAGAGAAGTTGTATGTGTAAAAGTTTATCAAGGTTGACTGTACATGTAAGTAAGCTTTGCATTGTGTGGATAATAGGAAGTTACTATTCAACCTGTAATTACAGCAATTTATAATTTTCTTCTGGGAGTGAATAGAGCAGTTGTTGTTGTCTCCTCATTTTAAACAGTGTATTCAGCTTGTCTTCAGAAGAATGCTGAATTGGCCTTGATGCTGAGGCTTAAGTAGGGTTAGAGGAATGCGAGGGCAGGAATGATCCAAACCTTTCTAGACAGGTAATGCATGGGAGATGTCTGCTGGCTGGATGAGTGTATGACCTGCTGCTGGAAAGGTGCCCTTGAGTAGTGGGGACCAGATGTTGATGTTGAGCCTGAGGTCTTGTGTGACTGTATTGTGTGAATTGATTTGGGGCCAAGCTCACTGCCCCCTGTCAACTTCTTGCACCAATGCAGCAGCAGTCCAGCATTCTCTTGAAGACAAGCAGTGGCTCTGGTCTCCATATTTGAAAACTAACAAATGGATTATGTTTGTTTTACTCATCTCTGGAACAGGCTCTAGTCATAATCAGCCAACCTACACACTCAATAGACTGTGCAAGTTTTGCGCTTATTCGAACATCGGGATCCGTTTAAGTGCGCAGTTTTTTTCCTTCAGGTGTTAAAGCAATGTACTGGGGACCAAAGTGGTCCCCAAAGTTTTGAATATGTGCAAGATTTGTACGGATTATGGGTTAAGTTTATTTTAGATTTCTTAACTGCCAAGTACATTCAGAACTGGTAAGCTGTGTAGCTTGGACAACGTCTGAAGAGCTGTACTCCTGCAGTGATGACCACAAGATCCTGAGATGGAAGCTCCTCTCAGACGAGACATCAACTCTTGCTAAGCTCCCTAATGATGTTTATGCAACAGACATTCACTTCTTTCCCAGAGGATTAGGTGGAAAGACAAAACAGCCACAGTCTGATGTGTTTGTCCTGACATCCACAGATGGTAAGTCTCGGTCATATTCCCTAAAATACAACAACATTGAAGAACACTGATGATTGTTGGATAAAGAGAAATCAGTCTGCCAGCAATACATGTACAACACTAAGAACTATTAACAATGGCTGCATTACGTCATAAGTCCTAAGAATATACAATACCTCAATCAAACTCTAAGAGTGTATGCATGCCTGCTTGATGATGGAAAGAGGCAAACAAACCTGTTTGCAATTTTACCCATAAGTGCCAAATGTGTACATAGTACATTTTATAAATATTTCACAGTGAATTATCATTAAATAGCTTTGTATACATATAGTTGTATGACTATTAATGTATGCACTGAGGAAGAACAGCTTAGTTAAAACGTTGAGAAGACCAAAACAGTTTATAAGAACTATGTCCCATAATGGTTCCTGTAAAGAACTTATCACGTATAACTTATAAAGGTGTACCACAAACCAAAATTTGATCAACCCACCTTGCAAAGCCACAATTCTTTCAAGATCAGTTTTGTACAATTCTTCCCCCGCTATCTGTTTAGGAAAGTTCTTGTTAATTTCAAAGTCTGGACGTGTTGAGAAGTCAGTGGATGCACATAGAGGAGCAGTATTGTCAGGCAGATGGAGCTATGATGGGACAGCTATGGCAACAGCAGGGGAAGATGGTCAAGTCAAGATATGGTCACGCAGTGGAATGCTGCGCTCAACATTAGCACAAACAGGTATGCAATGCCATAGTGAACAAGTATACAACTTAGATGCCTCGGGTTGAACTTAATTTGAGTTATCAATTGGTTTAAAGTTAATACAAAATGGTGGACTATTGAAATGGGAGAATAAATAAGTTTGGCCGTTTGTCTTAAGGACAATGCATAGTACTCCTAGTTGGTGTCGGCAAGGTCGGATTTGTTTCAAATTTATATATTGATATGGCAACATCTGAATGATCAAGTCATGCTGCTGCATAAGAACCTTATTGAGCCAATAGACCCCTTGCATATGACGTCACCACGAGCCTAAAACAGTCAACTCACTGAGGTCAATACAGAGCTATCATTAGCCTGGAGTCGTGCACAGCGCATACAAACATGCACAGCGCATTGTTTGACTTCAGCAATGACGACCAATGCAAGGGGTCTCTTTCACCTATGGACCAAAATTTATTTTTAAAATTTCAATGGGCTCCTGCTTTCTTGAATTGAAGGGAAAAGTCAGATTTTTCGAGTTTGATGCAGCAGAATGGTGACATTTGAATCATTTACAATAAAACCTCAATTCTTCTGAACTAATTTACTCCTGGTGATAAGAAACAACTCTTGTTCAGTTTCTTGGTCAAGGACTAAGAATTTACCAGAACTAAGATACCAGTCAGTTTCCATTGTGGTTTATTACTTGAGAATTCAAGCGGCAATTCTTTATAAAGTCCTTCTGAAGTTATCCACATCATTGATTATCCTCCTTGCCAGACTTACCTTTTATTTTGGTTGACCTCTTTGTGTAGGATCTCCTGTGTATTCAATAGGATGGTCTCCAGATTCTGACCAGGTGTTATTCACAAATGGTAGACAGCTCATCATTAAGTCTCTACAAGCCAACGCTAAACCAGTACAGGTCAGATGGATATACTTCTTCAAGTCTTTGGCTGTAGGCACCTAATCTAAATTAACTACATCAATGTCAGAATACGACCCACTTTAGAGTACAAGCCATGATTGTCAAAACTTGATTTAAAACTTTAAATATACTTAATATAGCAAAATCGTGTACACTCATTATGATGAATTTCTCTGATTGACATAAATCTCAGGATGACTTAATATCTCAGTAATATGAGACGAGTTGATTTAGATGGAAGCAAATTCACATTGCTTTAGAATAACAATGCATGAACAAAACCACTTGAGTTGATAGACATTTGAAAACAGAGGATTTAGTAGGGTTTAAAAACAGATTTCAACACATTGTAGGTGTTTTCTATGGGATATTCTTCAAGGGGGAGGGGTACAAGTAATTTGATTAGATTACACTAAAGTTATCTTTGTATCCTATTAATGCTCTAAATCAACAGGGAAGTGCATCAAACTAATGACCTGAATCACTGTAGTTCACTGACCAGAATCTTAGAGTTAGTGGTTTGAATAATCCCTATGATCTCTTAATACAGTGGAAAGCCCATGAAGGTGTGATCCTGAAGGTGGATTGGAATCCTGTCAATAACCTGATTCTGTCAGGAGGAGAAGATTGTCGCTATAAGGTATGGGATTCATACGGGAGACAGCTATACAGCAGCCAAGCCCATGAGTATCCCATTGTATCTGTCTCATGGGCCCCTGATGGACAGCTCTTTGCCATCGGATCCTTCAACACACTACGGCTTTGTGATAAGAGTGGGGTGAGTCATTGTGTTTTATACAGGAATGATGTAACTCACGCTATTACTGATGCACTGAAACTCTTTTGGGCTGAATCAAGAATTGTGAACTTTCAATGTTTACACTACTAGAATGTGGTTTGCAGGTGAGGTCATTTGGAAACAAGAATTGCGTCATGTGCGTAGTTTATATTATATGCTCCATTTAAAATGCTATATTTGATAGGCAATTTTCTCATGAAATTTGTTCCAAAGTCAGTCTATTATATTTGTTTTGAGGGTTTAGTTTTTCTGTCCAAAAATTAAGTGAGAGGAGTTGAACAGCAGCGGTTTATTTCCTTTTATGGTGTATCAAATGCACTGACTTGGGTATGGAAGAGCAACCTGGGTCCAATATCTTGGCTCTGCTTACTGTAAGCAAAGAATCGACCCTTACGGAAACAGGGAATTCTGCGCTTACGTCAAGGAGATTTCACGAGTTAGTAGGAAATTTTTGCTTGTGCGCATGCGTATTCCACGTTACTGGGCATTCTTCGCTCTATACACAGCAAGAGCAGAAATTCGACGCTTGCACAGCAAGTAAGGAATGGTGATTGTAAGCGCAGAATTTGGTGGTAAGTATAGCCATGAAATTGGGCCCAGATCACACTGTCTCATGTAGTGTTTTTCAATCCTGTACTAAATCTTGATGGATCCATTTCTTATTTGACACACAGTGGTCCTATGCTCTAGAGAAACCTAACACAGGAAGTCTATTCTGTATTGCATGGAGTGGTGATGGTACACAAGTAGCAGGGGCATGTGGTAATGGTCATGTCATCTTTGCACAGGTTATTGAAAGGTATGTTTGAAATGGAAAGGAAGGATACAACATTAATGCACAGACAAGAATGAATGCACTGATATGCAAATGCTGTACAACAACCAAACAAAATGTCAAGCTCTTCCATAGTTTTATACACACATATGAATGCACTCATGGCTTCAACTTGCAAGGCAAGTTACTGCTCTCTCTATGGTTGTGACATGGAATGCAAGAAATTAGATTCTCTTGTTGCTCATTTTAAAAACAAACACAAACATTTTGATGAAAAACGCCTAGTCTGATGATCAGCCTTAGTATACCATGCATAGTAAACATTGCTGGTTCTAACAACAGAATGATATTAACAGGAAAAACCTTGTTGCACCGAATCTATGGTGCGGTTAGAAACTGTGTTAAGAACCTGATATCCTAGACTAACACCTACAACACCTGCTTCTGTGGGTTATGTCCTTGCTCTTTTGAGATGAGGATTGAGCAAGTGATTTTATGTGCATCTGAGAAGAAAACGTTTTCAGTGGGGACTTTGACACATTAGGATTTTGATGGAGTGTATTAGTGGGCAATCTATTAAAGTCCACTATTATGATTTCATCGTCTAGACGGCTGGAATGGAAGAACTTTGAAGTTGTAGTGGTTTCAAGGAAGACGATTCATGTGAGAAACGTCACTAATGATGCCAAGGAGAAGCTGGAATTCAGAGATCGTATCATCAAGACATCTGTTGGCTTTGATCATGTTGTGGTCGCTACATCCTCACAATGTTATGTCTATAGGTAAGGGGGTGTGTTCTGTGGGAAGTGATTGAGGGAGGTTAAGTGCTTCAAGAGTGACACTGGACCTGTATTGGTTCAGAAGAAATTATGCTTAGCAGAAATGGGTAACCAACTAAATTACCATGCAATCAGCTTTGGTTGTAACTGAATCCTTGCAATATTTTAAGCTGCATGTACAATTTCTGTTGAATGATGAAAGTGGAGCCTCGTATCACATTGATTTTCAACAATACATGAAATATGACTGATCACTGAACCAATACAAAGATCTTGGGGTTGACTTAGTTGGGTTGAACTCATGACAAATAAAGATTTCCTGAGTGACAAAGGTGGTCAAAGCTAAGTTTAAAAGCAGATAGAAGAAGCTTGTAACCTTTCTCTTTTGAACTGTTGAGTTTGAAAAATTTTCTTTTTTGACCTAGCACCAAAAACTGGAACACACCGATGATCTTTGACTTGAAGGAAGGCACAGTTACTTTGATTGTCCAAGCAGAGAAGTAAGTCCGAATTCAAGTGTTGTAATTCTTCCCCTGTTTTTGTCAATTCTATATTTCGAGCTTGGCACACCATGCTGGAACTCAATACCTCAGACCTCTTAATACTTAATGTACTGTACCTCTAGAGTTTAAACCTAAACTCAAATCAGAACTCTGTTTTCATCATAAGCGTTCTGTTATTTTGTATCATTTTTGTTATCATATATTGTGTTCATCATTATTAAAGTATCATATTTTACAACATTTTGGACTGTTACATAATCTCTGTGGATGTTTTCAAATTGAGGATTCCTTGTCAGATTTCTTTCTTTATAGTAAACACTATCAAGGCATTATCCCAGCTGATAGAGTTAAAAGTAAAAGTAAAAGTTTTTCAATCAGAATTTTTAAAGAGCTGTCCAAAAATTGGTCGCATCTAACTAGTTTAAGTAAGTTACCACACCACACTACAACTCCCTCCAAAAAAAACCCAATCATTTGGCAGTTCACGTTGGTAAAAATCTGAGTGCCTTTTAAAGACTTCATGAGTATCGATTTTCATAATATGAAAAGCCTGTATTAAATTATCTGATAATATCATTCCAGGCATTTTGCTATTGTAGACAGTGCTGGAATTCATCTTTATACATACGAGGTAAGTAAATGCACTCTTGCATAATTAATACCTAGGTTATAGCAGACCATCATAAAGTAGGGAAAAGTACAAGCAGGTTTGGGTGTTTTCAACTGTAGCTGGCCATTAAGTCTTAAACGGTACAAAGTTAAGGTGATTAATGATTTAATTTGGAAGAGCAGATTGATTCCAGTTCTCTATAAACACACAATCCAACCAACCTGTAAAATTGTCATCAATTTAGATGGTTTGAAAAAAAAACACTGAAAACTGGTTTGATGTTTTGCCATGAGTTGTGGCTCTTGGTATGCATGATTTGCCATATCAAAATAAGAAATCTAGTGTTTGGGAACACTTTTTTTACACATTGTTGTATTTAACAAGAAAACGGGCACTGATGTTTATTAAATAATTTAGTTTAAGTTTTAAAATGTTGAATAAGTTTTTCTAGTGATGTATCTTTAATTTTCCCAACCTGCCCACAAACAATGCAATGATAGCTGGGTTATAATTCATAATAATCCGCCATTCACTTAACAAAGATGATGGTGTTTCTCTGACCTTGTGTCTACTTGTAGGGTCGTCTCTTGTCATCACCCAAGTTTGCCGGAATGCACTCGGACACCCTGAGTGCTCAGTCATTATGTGTGAGTAATGACACAGTGGCAGTCAGGGACAAGACTGATGAGAAGCTGGTACATCTCTTTGATGCTGCTACCAGTCGGCAAGTAGACAGCAAGCCATTAGCTCACAAGGTATGAGTGCCACTTTGGTGGTCAAATGAACAGGAAATGTAGAGTGCATATGACTGGTTCCTACCATACACACACAAGCTGCTTGAAATACATGCAGGTGATATATGCAGGTGATATATTTGCAAGACGTACTATCTATCAGGGTTGATACTTCATTCTTGTAAGGGCAATGCAGTTTTTTCTTAGTAAAGGGCACCTTTATGAGGAAAATGTACATTTCTATTGGAACATTTCAAGGGGCACTAAGGCAATGAATAGGTGCATGGAGGCAATTGCCTCTGTTGTCTCAGTGAAGTCGCAGGCCTGATCTTTGACCCCTGGTGCAGCATAGGTAATGGTCTTTAGTGCAGGCAAGTTTCAGACTTCCTTTTTCCACAACTTATTTTCTGACCGCCCTCAAAAATGGGCCATGGATTACAAGAAATGAAGTGCGACTGTGTGGCTGGTTAACCATCTATAGGTTGGCTGAGTGATTTGTACACACCGTACCCAAGGTTGATTCACAGCTCATTATCTTAGTTTTGTGTTTGTGTATCTACAATACATCTGGTTTGCAAACCAACAACTTACGCCTTCATCTCAAACTGTTCAATGCATAAAGTATGAATGTTTGTGATGTAAATGTAATGTTAACATGAAGATTTACTTTGGTTTTCTTAACCCCACTAAATGGAAATTATGTTGAGGTGTAGTGGACTCTCATGCCATTGCTCTCCCATCCTCTATCTAGAGTCTAAATGGTGTCATGACCGTTATGCCATGTCAAAGTTGGTTATTTGTTTTTTTCTTCCAATGTTTTTCATTTTGAAAAAATGCTCTCTGGGAATGCTAAACAAAAATCAAAGCCAGGCTCATGATGTATTACATTGTAATGTCACTGGTGGAATGAGAAATGTTACAAAGAAATGCTGGTGCTACCACAACAGTACATGTCTGTATGGTAGCAATGAAATTCAGATGTTTTGGTTACATTCCTGTTCCACCAGTGACGTCACATCATGAACATGTCCTGTATTTAGGGGTGGCCCTGGAGAGCATAATTTGAAATGAAATAAGTTTAACAGCAATATGTAAAGTGGATAGTAACAGTATATTTTCAGCTGATTCGTTATTGACTAATTACGAACTTTAACATGGCATATGGATAAGGTAGTACGTCACACACTCTTGAAGATAACTGACTTTGTATTTATTCCGTTATGTAGCTGGAGATCCTTGAGATTGCTTTAGACCAATGTGGACCAGCTAGTGAGAGGCATATTGCTATTGTTGATAAGAACCGGGATTTATATCTCAGTACAGTTCGCAATGTCGGCAAAGCACCCAAGATTGTCAAATTAGGTGAGTCAAAACACAACTTGAGTGGGCTATCAAGCTGTGCATGACAGAAAGGAACAAGTTTACCTTAAAAGCATCATGTATGGGCATGCCTTGCTGCCATGGGCTTTTATGCTAAGGAACTCAATACTGTAGAAGTAGCATATGCAGCCATAGATGCTGTAAGTATCAACTAAATCCACTAACTATCCAATCCAAGGCTTTTACTTGACTTTGATGAACACACTACTGCAAGCCATTACCAGTCTTGGAAGAGTCAGACATAATATTTGTATCCCATTTTAATCTGATTTCAGATCAGAATTCTGTAAATTCTTTAAATGGCTTCAATAAAGCCTATCGTAGTCTATACCACATCTGGGTCAGGCCCTAATCTCAATAAATGTTCTGT
>CM021541.1:6202554-6230072 GCA_010994315.2 Pisaster ochraceus | reverse complement strand
AAATCAAAATCAAAATCAAATAATAATAATAAAATAAAAATTAGCCAATTTCAATCATTATATATATATATATACACATTATTTTTCATGGTTCAAGTAAAAATTGTTGACTTCACACTTTTGGCACTTTCGTAACAAATTCAGGGGCGATTACGGATACAAGAACTTGCATTAATATTTCAATCTCAACAGTAGAATAGAAAAATGATACATGTGCATGCAATACAAAAATCTACGCATCTGAACTGTGTGGATTATTCTGGATAATAAATTCTGCATTCATGCAGCCCTACAAATGTGTGAGTAATCTAAATAGCGCCCTCTACTTCATTCATGTATGTATGTGCATTAATAAGTGTATGTTGTGGTCTTCTGTGGTGCACAACAGCTAGGTCTCAATGAATCCCAGAAAATAAGGAGAAGAAAAAAGCACCCCTGCCATAACTCAGTGATAATCCAAAATACTCATTGAGATAAAAGAAATATGCTCTCAGTTTAAATGACAACTTGGACAGCAAAACAGATAAAAATAGAAGTGAACTAAAAATAAGTAAAAATACCACACATATGATTTGCTGGGCTAGCTGGGTGGGGCATAGCGCCAGCGGAAAAAAAAAGAGAGAAGGGAGGAATAAAAAATGGGGTGCAGGCAAACAGGCATGGCAGGCAGGCAGAGAGATTCAGCTGATTCAACTATTTCCCCTTGCTTTATTGAGCAGCCATGGTTGCAGCAGCCAGATTGGAACATGAAGCGGCCAGCGTTGTGGCACGAGCAGCAACGGTGGTACTAGCATTGGTGTTGGATGCAGAGGAGGAGGCGTTGTGGTAGTATTTGCAATTGGCTCGTGCACATTTGCCCTTGACGGCATCACGACACATCGTCACTTTACCCTCAACGATCTCTACTTGGTCTGTTGGGAGTGGGATTACAAGGGAGCAAAGAATGTTAACAACTGCAACATAAAACAAAACAAAGCTCCCCAAAATAACATAATATGTACCACTGTAAGCCAAACAGGCTGGTTGGATAAAAGTTGCCTTCATACCACAAAGCATAAGTTCCCAGGTAAAGAAAACCCTAAACCATGGTAAGTAGTATTACCTCAGAGGTGTTAACTTAGCTACGGAGTGCATCATGAACTGCAAGCACACAGTGTTTTGGCAGAAACAAATCAACATTCTCTGGGTTTATTATAAGCAATTGTGGTTTTTCCCAACATACTTCAAGGTTCATACTTCAACAAGGCCCCCCTGAAACCATTATCAAGCTTTCCTCCCATGTTTTTTTATCTTTGTAAATAATATCAGGTTGCACAAAACCCAATTTTCTTAAAGGAGAAAGATTATTTCAACTTAAAAAACCCTAAAGTGTGTGCTTTTCATCCATCCACCATTTGATCATCAACCAAACCAAAGGATCTTGATATTTTAATCTGATACCAAAAGAAAACCAACAAATTCAAAGGCGTGAATATACAAATTCTCCAGATGTTTGGAAACAGGGTAGACTTTAGCAGTTTGACAAATAAAGCAGTGACAAACAATATGCATTCCTTTCACCAGCAATGATAATGATGAAAGTCGATAGGCCAATCACAAGCACTGAGTCTTTTGAAAAGGCCAATGAAATCATTTCAGTAAAGCTCATCAGCCAATCAACACTGCTCTCATAGAAATAAATTAAATTTAAGCAGAATTTAATGCTAGCATTTCTTTTTGCAGCAGCAATTTTTTCCTTCTTTCTTAACACGTGCAATTTGTTTTAGCAATCAATAACCTTATTGGTAGTATAATTTTTTTAAAGTTATATTTTTGGGTGGAAAATGTCAAAAAAAGAAGAAAAGAAAAGAAATTAGCCTCAAAGGCTGTTTTTTGTCAGCTGCCAGTGTGAACAATTTATAAGGCCCCTCCTTGAAAGGGTTTTTGTAAAATCTCGGACAAAAAGTGAAATAATTTACACACACGTTTGACGTGCCAGTAGTTATTAACACTTCACCCTCATTAATCTTGTCTTCTTTACACAATTCACTTTTTTTTTAAACAACTGATCTTTCAAACGTTTACTTACACCTACGTGCTTTGTCAACACCACCATGCAACACCGGTGTATTTCAAACCACCCTTTTTAAAACACTGGCAAAAAATTTCACTGTGATGTTATGTCAACAGAGCCATGCTCTTTTTACAATGATGTTTGCTTAGTGTACTTTTAACACTTATAGTGTAAAAACCCAACATTGGTTACTGTAATACAAGCATTTGTTAAAATTGGTGCTGTCACAATGGCATTTATTATAAGCACATTGGTGTATGTTTAACACTGGTGTTTTGTAAACACACTGGCTTTCACTCAGTGATGTGTTTTTTCAACATCCAAGTGTTTTCACTGTTTAAATAATCTTGTCAACTGTCTGGCAGTATTTTCATTTTAAAATTGTGTAATCGTGCCCTCACTGGAGTAAATTGCTGGCACAGCCTCTAAACCATACACTTGTTTGTTTGGTCTTATTACCATTTACACAACACATTGCACTTAGAGGTATAACTCAAGTCAGTTAAAGTTAGTAGTTCAAAGTTCAAAGTTCATTAGACCTATAAAGTTACTCTAAAGTAAAAACAACTAATTTACTGGTGTCCGTCTTTTACAAAAACGGCACCAATATTAATATTATTATTTTTATTATTTTTTTTGTAACATTTAAAATTCAGTTTAATAATAATATAGAAATATAAAACAAAAACCAAAAATCATGTTAGACACTTGTTCAACAATTTCAAACATTTAAAAGATTCTTTGGAATGATCCACGACGGCGGGAGAGGCAAATATAAAATTTGCTCTTGTTTTTGTATGATTGTGTGGAAGCTCAATAGACTATCAGATTGAGGTGACGACAGGCGATGGTAGTGCCGCTATAGGGACGGGTGTCATGACTGCCAGTGAGGCAGAGGTTGGCGGATGATAGAATTTACACTTGGGCCGTGTACACCGGCTCTGGGCGGCATACCGGCATAGCGTTACCTTGCCGTCAATGATTTCTACGTAGTCTGGAAGGCGAGGCATGGTTAAGGGAAGGGATTAAGAGTAAGACAAACAATGTTAACGTCCGTTACATGTATGGTAAAACACTAGAGATATTCAAGTGTAAAGTAGATGTTCTCAGGTTACACTGTACAAGAAATAAACTAGTCTGTCAAGATATGTAGATCTAACAACTCATTAAAAACTTCATACTTCCTTCATGTTCTTCAAGCTCAATTCTACAAGTCTCTTTGCCAGAATGGAGTTGCTTAATAACTGTTGTACAGAGCAAACATCAGAATGAAACTGATTACAAACAGTGTACATTACATGTCAATTAGAACTGGTGAACCTGCTCCTGTAAAAACAACTAGTCACCAGAACTTTGCATCTTACTATTCAAGGTCTTTTCTACAAACTGTCCATCAGGGGAATTTCACACTGTATTTACAATAATCACTTTTTGCAGTGCACTGCTTACAGCTGGGGAGTTACACATTTTACCTGCTTATCTGTTTTGACAAACATTTTATAAAGGGGAGGAATATGCATCTGATGTGATCAAAGTAGTTTTGCAAAGTCATAAACAAATATTCAATAGGTTGAACTTGGTTTGTAATTGTTCTCCTCTCTTGTATCATCTTTTTAATTGATAACTGTATATCATTTTCTTGTTGGAATTTTGGAGTTTGGGTTTATTGGTTGAATTTTCTGTCCCACTCCTTCCCATGTTTCCTTTCATCATCCTTTTGATATTGTCAGATATTTCATGTTTGCACATGATCAACATTGTGTTGAATAAAAATGTTTTGTCAAATACCCCATTATTAGACATTTGCAATTAAAAGAATGCAGGTGTCTGTCTCTAGTGAAACTAATGGCTCTTGAATTTTTTCGTACAAACACACAATAAATACCTGGAATTTTGAAAGAACATAGGATTTTTGAAACTTAAGAATGAAAGTCTGTTTCTAGGGTCTGTACATAGCCAGAAAGTTGTTTCTTCTTCTAATGCTATGAACTATCCACTACAATTACAGAACTTTGGTTTAACTTCCATATGGCTAGGTAGAGAAAAAAAGGTCCTGAAATTGACATGAAGATTTTGAGGTTAAGGTTCCTTTTTTTTCTCCATTTTAACTGGTCTTACCTTCCATCACATGTGCATATCGGCAGTTGGGCCTCTTACAGCTCCCAGATTTAAAATCTCGACACACAGGAATCGTATCAGCCGAATGCTAGAAAAAGGACCAGAACAATCATGTCAGAAAACATGGAGTAAGCCACACCCTTCAAAACTCCTCCAGAACAGTTTCTTGGGGAATATGAAAAAACAATTCTACGAGGAAATTGTTGCTTCTAGATTTTATAATAAGATGAAAGTATGAGGTTGAAACATGCTGCAAAAAAATGAACTTTCATGCTATTTTTTTTTCGTTTGATAGCAGTTTTTGCCATTGTTTCTATCGCACTAGGCAACATCAAATGCTTGATTGTTTAGAAAAAAAATAAATAAAAAATTTGAAAAAACCCATAGTCTCCACGGCAACAGTGTCTGAAGACTTGTGTGCATTCACAATTTCTCTCTACCGTGTACAAGAAGGAAAGAAGCTTATGTATCAATTATTTGCAGCATGTCATGCCAGCTTCATGGTTTATTCCACGTGTTCACAAGTTCTTCTTTTTACAGCATTTTTCAGCCACCTTATGTTTAAAGCAACTTAAGACTTCATACTGTTGACAAGTGACACCAACTACAAGCTATTATTTAACATGCAGGGGGCATTGTAGGGGCAACCTGATTCTACAGCCTATAACAATTTCAATTTTTCATAAGCTCAAAAAAGAATAGCACAGCATTTTTTTTATTATCTGAAATGTCTAAGAACAATTAATCAAACTAAACTGTGTAAAACAAAATCGTTTGAAAGGATGATTATATTGGAAAAAAATATTCTGTTTTGTTTTGTTAAATATTGCCTTGATTTTTTGATTTTTTTTTAAAGTTTCATTTATTACTTTCTAATGGATGGAGAAACTCGTCTGAAAGAATTGAAGTCTAACTTTAGTAAACTATGTAAAAGCAAAGTCAAATCTGTCCTGAGCCAATATGGTTCATCAGGCCGGTGTATGTATCCGCTTTCATTGGCATTAAACGACTTGAAGACAATTAGGTCAACTTGCCATTGATTGTGTAGATGAATCTCTATTTGTATCCCAACAAATTCCACCAAACCAATTATAAAACTCCTTGAATATATTCTTATCATACCCAACATGACTCTTCTAGAGTTAATGTACTTTTATTCAAGTATCTATCTTTTTTTTAAACTTATATCTTTGAGAGACAATTTACATTTTAAAAGAGAGCCATCAGTTATCACTTCTCATTAAAAGTTAAAAATCTATATATAAAAAAAACTTTAAAAAAATACCACACACAAAATGAGATACATTTGTGTGTGAGTTTGTCATAACAGGGCTTTAACTTTTCAAAAAGAAAATGAAAAATGCTCTTTTAACTTTTCAAAAAGAAAACTGCCACCTTTAGCTATGCCTCTGACATAAAATCACTTAAACAACAAATTTTCACACACTGAAACTCTGTAATCTTTCAGTACAATGTATGTAAAAGCATCTGCACTCTATTAGAATAAAAAGTAAAGTTTGGGTTGTTATGAATATTAAATCATTTGTTAAGAATATTAATTCATTCTAAGCCCTTTATTATTCCAATGACACACTAAATTGGGCGGAATAATGACAAGTTTGATTGTGTAGAAATACCTGGGTAATATATCAATTTAGATCAAATGCAGCGTTGATAACAATGCCGATCAAGCAGCTACAGGAAGGCCAATTCAAAACTCAAAAATGCCAGCTGTCAAAGTTTCCCTTTTTTAATATTTTTTTCAGAATAACTCAAACGTAATTCACTTAAATAAAAAATAATAATTTCTATTCACAATAGGAGCAGCTTTATGCTGCAAACTAACGTTTTTGGTTTTTTGTTTTTACTTTTTAAATCATACGTGAAAAATGCTGTCCTACATTCCTAAGTCAGGATACATTTGACTTAACATTAACAAGGAGAAAAGAAACCCCCCCAAACCAAATCTTTTGAAACTATGAGACGCTAAGAATGACTGTTCCTCGAACCTAAGAGTTTAGGGACATAAAACGATTGCACATCATGACAATACCTGGTGAGCCATTACTTGGTGCGTGTAGAAAGGCATGGTTGCTGCTGTGGCACCCGGAGGCACAGTTGGCATCATGGGAACTGCATTGCCATGGCAACAGCACATCGTCATGGCAACAATACATCATCATGGGAGGGGGAAATCAGCCAGCCAGCCAAGCACAGAACATTTTTTTATGGACATAGGAAGAGCAGATGGGTTGGGATTTGTTTTTGTTTTTGTCATTTTTGAAGTTTTTGGTTTGCATGCGATTTGGAGAAGCGTGCCACGTTTGTTTGTTGTTGTTGTTTTTTTTGTTTGGGAGGATGCCAAGCAAGGCAGCCATGGCAGAACAATGCACGCATGTTACAGATGCAGTTTGCAAGCATCGTCAAAAATGGAAGATGGAGGAGATGGTTTAGGGAAAGAATGGGAGAAAGAGGAAACAAAAAATCACAGATTAGAAACTTTCTCCTGAATCCTGAATCCAGAAGCAATCATATAAATAAAATAAATTGCAACAGTTGTACGATAGAAATATCTTAAAGGGTAAATAGTCACAAGAAAACCCCCCACATATAAAGGTTAGTTTGTTCAATGTCCACTTACTAGTCCATTAGCATGGTACCTGGTAAAGCATGGCAAACACAGGACTTAGAACTTACTAGTCCATTAGCATGGTACCTGGTAAAGCATGGCCAACATAGGACTTAGAACTTGCTAGTCCATTAGCATGGTACCTGGTAAAGCATGGTCAACACAGGACTTAGAACTTGCTAGTCCATCAGCATGGTACCTGGTAAAGCATGGTCAACACAGGACTTAGAACTTACTAGTCCATCAGCATGGTACCTGGTAAAGCATGGTCAACACAGGACTTGACAAGTAAAATGTCAGTAGGCTTTGTGTTGAGCAACACTCAATAAACATGGCATAGTATTAATATATATGACGTGTTGCTCACCATTCACAACCACTGCATCCTACTTCTTTACATACTTCACTCATGTTCACAATAGCTTGAACAAGTTTTATATTTCTTCCCTTATGTAATACATATATATATATATACATTGCCTCTGACAAAGGTCTGGTTTGGATCGAAAGCTAAGGCCATCTCCCCTACTAGTTTTACATAAATGTATACAATTAGTAGGGGAGATGGTCTTAGCTTTCGATCCAAACCGGACCTTCGTCAGAGGCATCAGCATATATATATATACATTTTTAAAATCAAGAAACAGATCAACTTTTTCTTAAATAACTTTGATGGCTTCAGCTTCATCAAACTGTAATCTCTGTGGCAAAATCATAGCTTCAAATGGCTTACAATCCAAAGTCAAATGGGTGAAGGGGACGTTTGCTGCCCTCTATTGGCTATTTACAACTTAGGGCTCTGAGGGCATGAAACAACCATAAAATGGAAATCTATGATAAATATATTCATGGAAGCCACACAAGTTATTCAAACCTTTTCAATTAGAGATATTAATATCACTTCTATAAAAACAATAACATATTTTCTTTCTCATTCTTTTGGGGTAATATTGTGGTGGAGCATCAAGCTCTAATCATCATGCTGTTTCCACGAAACAACACACCTCCAAAAAGGGTTTTATTTTCTATGTAACCAAATGTTGACATAATTAATTAGCATACATGTCCATTATTTAGTGGGAACATGAAGGGGTCTCTTAACCTCAAAAGGATTTGAACTGGAGAAAACTACACAGCTGTCCCATAATGGACAAAAAATCAGTTAAGACTTTAAAACAGCTGAAAGAATAAACTAACTTAGAAATGGGTCACGGAGCTTTAACCAACAAGTGCAACTTCCATCCCCACATGAACCAATTCATTGCTTTGTTAAAAACCCAACACCGTACTCATGCTACATGCATCTCTATGGTTAGTATTCAACAAATTAAAACAAGCACAAATGCCATACCAGCAAGCTCAATGGGTTTCCCTTCACTCTTGCTTTGTGATGACTGAACATGGTTTGATTGATGGATGTGGGATGTGAGAAATAGTCAGGGTGAGTGGCTGAGTTTGGAGTGTCAAGAATCGAAGGGTAGTGGCATGGAAGAAGGAGA
This sequence comes from Pisaster ochraceus, assembly GCA_010994315.2. Lineage (NCBI taxonomy): Eukaryota > Metazoa > Echinodermata > Asteroidea > Forcipulatida > Asteriidae > Pisaster > Pisaster ochraceus. Next base: position 6,221,773 of record CM021541.1, on the reverse strand, counting down.
AGAGCAGTGAAGGTAGGTGTGGGTGCAATGTAAGGTTGAATGAGACTATGGAAAATGAAGATGTAAGGAATCAATGTTGCTCTACACATTAGTAATAAAGTAAATAATGTTGTGAACCTGCCATACAGTCTTAGTGATTAGAGCTCCACTAGACCGTGTTAGGGTTGATAACTTAAAGTCGGGGACTGGTGTAAGGGAATAGAGGAGGATGAGGAAGCTGTGTGGACTAGGGTAGGATTATGATCTTCTCTTCTTCAATATGATATTTCAATGGAATCAAATACAGAGTGGTAGAATTTGATTTGCATTTGTTAAACTTTCTTTTCTTTGTTTCTGTTGATGTATTAAAGACAATTCTTAAAGACTGACAAACTTGAGCAACATACATTGTTCTTGACCTCCAAGGTGGCTCTACTTCTGCATAATGTGTTGGTTAAATGTGGAAACTTAATATGTCATTATGTAAGTGAGATTCTGAATTGATGGATGGAGGTTTCTGTAATGTTTCACTTGACTGTTTAAAAAGGTGGATGAAGCATGATATGACACTAAATCTAAACAGCGGAATCTACTTGACTGCAGGACTTGACTTGAAAGCATGAAGGTCTACTTTGAAGCAGAAGTGAGCGACTAAACAGGGCAAAACAGCCATCAAAACTCAGTAAGAATTCATGTTGCTAGGAATTGTTCATTCCAAAAGTGTTTTGAAGTTTCAGTGATTCCTCTATTACTAAATTTCATAAAAAATGAGTCAGTGGTAGAATTTCATTTCAATTCAATCTCCATTGTTACTTAACATATAATTTTTTCATTTTTTCCTTCATTTTAATGAAAAGGCTAGTTTTGATAAAATGGGTGTTTTCATAACATATACTTTCTAGACCAAAATGAAACCGTATTAAAAACATTTATCACTGTCAAGCTGTAGACAATTTGAGGGTATCTTTTGTATATAGAACATGGTTTTGATGTGCTGTTTTAACCCTCACACAACAAGTATGAAATAATAAGACCTTCAACAATTTTGCAAAAGTGTAGAATAAATGACTACCAAACATAAATAATATGGAAAGAATAAACAAAAAATAAGAATGAGGAAAATGTGAGCACCTTCGGGGGCTGCTTTCGGCCAAGTTTGTGCGGGTACAGCTACCCAGCTCCCTGCGCCTTGGTAGTGCCAGTTCACTGACACTTCTGGAAAAATAAGACAGTTGGGTACTTTGTCATGCTTTGTTTTGTCTTTGTTTTTAAGATGTTTGTCTCAAATTTGTTTTTTATTCTAAATAAAAAATGGAGTGAAAGTGCAGAGGTTAAAGCGAAGCAGTTGCAGGGAACTGAGAGGAGTTAGACACTACTGAACAGAAATGAGAGTTCTTAAAAGAATAGAATGGGGTAAAACTGATCTACGTGGGGTATAATGGTTGGGTATAGGATAGAAGTTTGTTTCATAAATAGTCCACAAGTAAAATCACACTTGAAAACTGGCACATTGAATTCTGCAGACAGGGCAACCGATCCTTGGATGTGACATGCATTTCAATGAAAAGACCACTCCAGACGTCAGCGGGTTGAATTACCTACAAACAGTGCCACACCCATGTTTCAACACAAATTGGAAACAACATGCAAAACAAAATGTTTAAAACTAGGAATGCTTGTCCTTGGGGCATAGGCTTGTTTTAAATGTGCAAATCGTGCAAGTGATCCAAACATTTTTTTTTATTAGAAGAAAAAGAAGACAAAATGACGTACAATTGTCTGAAGTGCTTTGACCTTTGAAAAATGGCCTTGTATAAAAAAAAAACATGGAATGGAAAAAAATGGGATGAGGGATGGGGGATAGCCATAAACTTCACAAATGGGAGGGGAACTGACAAAGAAATGAATCCACTGAAAATCAAGGAATGATCAGGGACAAGAGCAAGGAGTCCGAACCAGAAAAATAAGAAAGATTTCAAATCAACCAAGGAGTATCCATGGACATAAATGACCATAACAACATGCCATGCAGAGCATAAGCCTTGCCAATCAAATGAAGGCATAGTTAGCCCATATCTTTTGAAAACCATTTTAAAGCAACTATATTTTGAACCTGCTGAAACAAACTTTGACTTTGCATGTCACATGTGGATTGATGGCAGCTGGGTGAACATATGTCATTAATGTCAATGGCAACTTCTATTTCACCTGTAGGAAAAGGTACAGCATTTAATTCAAACAAATACCGGCCTTTGCTAAGGCCAGGGCCTCTTTTGCCTTTCTTGGCCCAGGTGCCCCTGCAAAATATTCACATTCACTTGATGATTTCCAAAAGGAAGAGTCGTTTCCCACCTCGGAAATTGTGAATTTTCTTCCCCATATTATGTAAGGGAGATGTTTAGATGCCATGAAGCAAATGGCTTATTACAGAATTCATCGTTTCAGTTCTGTGTGTGTCAAACTTCCCTACCCCCCTAGCTCCTCACCCCACAGGGGAAATAAAGATGTTGTACCTTCCCTATAAGACTGCATAATGGAAGATCACACTTGTTACCATGGGAAACTTGCCCTACATTTGACACCAGCATGCCTTGTGCAACCTGAACCCCTGACAAGGAACCTTGAAATATTCATTCTATTTAGACATCTTAATTAAAAACTGATACATTTTCTGTCAAGCACTCTCCAATACACCAAAATAACTTGTAGAGGGTTTCTGTGTTATGATCATGACAGTAACTTGAGACAGTTTGGAATTTGAGTACACACTTCAAAGTTGTCAAAAAGAATGTCCATAAAACAGTTACATTCCTGAGCCATTCTGAATGGCTTAATTGTATTTCCCTGCCAGGGGTTAGTGACGAAACACACTTCCCATAGCAACAAGGCTGGAAAAAGAACATGTGACAATAGAGAATATACAGAGTCGGTACACAGGGATGTGGTTAACAAGACCAACACAAACTTGATATGGACAAACTGTAAACACCATTGGTAAGCAGTACGCGCATCCCAAGCCTACTACAAGCCCCACAGAACAAGAACCCAAAGTTCACCCCCAAAATGATATCAATAAATAACTGGGAAAACTTCAACTCGACTGCTTCTTTCTATTTTCATTTCCTTGAAAAAATTTCTTTTTTCTTCATCAAACTTTAAAGTAGGGTATATGGTGAATGAGAAAAAGTGTTAAGTTGTTAAATCGAATGTGAATAAAAAGAAACCGGAACCAAATAAACAAATAAAAGTAACATAAAATTTTACAAAATAAATGAATGGTTGATAAAAAAATAATAAAAAGAGAGTTACCATTAAAACATTTTAAAAATCAGAATAATTTCCTTCTCTCAACAGCTGCAAATTAAATTTCAGTAACTATCTCCCATTTGTTTCATGAAGATCCTTAATTAAGAAAACTTAAGAATGAGAAAGTAAGAAATGAGAAAATATTGAAACCTTCTTGAGCTGCTTTCGGTAATGTTTGAGCGGGAAGAGAAACCCAGCTCCCTGCGCCTTGGTAATGCCAGCTCTTTGACACTTCTGGAAAAATAAAAATTTGGGTTTGTGTTTGATTTGAGTCTCCTTTTTCCTTGGTGAAGAATAACAAGATATGTTTTACATTTGCAATGCTCACAGTGCGTCAAGTCCACAGCCTGCCAAACTTTCCATATACCTGCCCCCTCCAAATAAAAATAAGCAATAAATCAGAAGTCCTGCTATATATTTGTATTAACCAGCCTTTCTGTCTTTGGAGAAACACCAATTCAATCCACCCAGCTAGCGGTAAGAATACTGCACATATTCCTTGGAGTTTCAACATGATATTCTAGAACTAATGGATCTGTTAAGACCTGACATAAAGACTAGTAAACACATGGTGTGCTTTGCAAGAAGTATGCAGGACAATGAGACTGATCAAGTAAGTTTGACCAATGGTGTTTAAAGTTGTCCACTTTATGATTGGTCAACAAAATATCAAGACTGCATGCTATCTCAAAACCACAATTGCACAAAATCTTTAATAAAAATCATCAAAAAACAGAAAATAAAGACAGGTTTGTAGAAAGCAATGCAGAAGTTTGATTCTAATTCAGAGGGAGAGGGTGTAAAGAACAAGCAAACTGAAAGGATGCAGAACACAGACATTCAAATCATATCAAAATGCATTCACAGATTGGCCTCTGAAATATGACCCAAAAAACTCACTAGGTAGTGAGAGGTAAAGTCCATCAACAAGTGGCCAAAGAGTATGTACCCTTAAAGAGTGGTCACTAGAAATGGCCAATTCATACTTTCCTTAAAGGCTGCTACTAGAAAGTAACCATTAACAGCTGTGTTTAAATACCTTCTCTTCAAAAAGGTGCCACTTTCAAACAGCCGTTCAAAACTTGGCTCTTCAATTAAAATATAAACAAACAAAAAACCACACACACAAAACCTCCCCACCACACCCCGGTTTGAACACTCACTTGGCGGTGGTATATAATGAGAGGGTTGACTATTCATTTGCATGGTCGCTGCCAGTGCTTGTTGATACATTGCTGGATGATGTTGAAACATGCCTTGATGAGCTACGTGTGTTGCAGCTGCAACACCCTTCTTCGCTGGTGGTAAGAGTCCCGGCAAGGCAGCGTTCTGGAAGAGCGGTGTTGGAAGCATAAGATGAGAGACAGTTGAAGCAAGAGAGACAGAGAGAGAGAGAGATAGAGAGAGAGATGGGGGGAAAGAGAACAAAAACAAGACAAGGTTCACGAGAACTGGAATGATTCATGCATAACTTCAAAGTAAACTATAAAACTCACTCTGGTAATTCTAAACTATTTGTAAAAGCTGGTGTGAAAATTGTATACTGTTGCTGCCACAGAGTGGTCTAATGTGTTGGGTTCACTAGTTGCCTAGTAACGTGGCAATTTTCAGGATTTACTTCACTATAAAAAGTTGATTAAGATCACCATAAAATTGTGGCCACCATTTACATATTTTAAACATTTTTTATTTATTTTTTTCCCTCCTTTTTTTCCAATTTAAAGATTAAATGAATAATCATTCAAGATTAATTTTCCCATTTATGAAATTTTCAATCCACTAAAATCCATCCGAATAAAAGCAATCAGAACTTTTGTTTTACAGTATACAATTTACAGCAGGTAATGAAAAAAAGTAAAAAAATAAAAACTAACCTAACCTCATTCTACCTCACTACTTTATGGTCTAAACAAATTATTCAATCTAAATTTACATATTATCTTAAACTATATTATGAAGAGTGAGAATCAAAGAAATTATTCAGGTTTTAGTAGTTTATAGGGGTTTCCCTTCAGTAATAAGAAAAAAATATGTTTAGGTTTTGTGTCAATGTGCAAATAAGGGCCTGGACCTAGACACAGCGGTTTCTAGAACTTTTTGGAATGCCATTTTCACTTATAGGTAAAGAAATTCTTTCCACAGGACAAAGACAATGCAAAGCCAAGGCACTAACAACAACTAAAAATAGCAGAGAACAATTTGTGATTTGATTTTTGCACTTTTAGTTGGGCACACAAAATGTACACACTATGCTATCCCCTAAAAATGCATACAAATATTGGCGTTAAGAACAAAGAGGTCTAGGTAAGAAGCTGCCTACAGTAATTCATGCCAAGCTGAGAACAAGGAAATGTTGGTCTATTAGAAGCTGCAAGTTGTCTTCTTTTAGACGTTTGGACATTAAGTTTTCAAAATGTAAGAACACGAAGGTTGGCTTCTGTTTTCTTTATCAAGGAATTTGTACAAAGTTGAAATTTTGAAGGACATGCATGAATCATATTAAATGGTTGTTTTTATACTAAAAAATCATTAGTTAAATTCTTGTTAAAATCCAACACTCAAATAACTTGTAACAATCTATTTTAGTTCCATCGTCATCCATTATTTTTTTTTATATCCTTGATGACTTTTAGAGTCATGACAAATCAAAATTAATATTGTGTTTTCTGTACTCATTTCCTTTTCTAAAAGGAACAATTTCCTTTCAATAAATATTTTAGTGACAATCTCAACAAAATATTGGGCGTGGTGTCACTAACATTTCCATGTTTGATCAGATTAGCATAACAAAATAAAAATAAAACAAATAGAAAAACAGATGTAAAATGGACTGCCAGCTCACTTGTTTACTGAATTTTTAATGAAGGCAGTTTGCATTATATTAGAAAGCTTGATGTAAAGTCCTTGTAGAATTGGTTTTGAACTTTTAAAAATTCTTAATAGAGTTTTGATAGTATTGAAGTCAAACGATATTACATTGCAATTTTTAGCCATATTCTTTTCCTTGAGAACTTTCACTCCCGTAGAATGAAAGCAAGAGTAGTTTACAACGAAATTTAAATGTATCAACACAGACTAAGTATTCTACATTTGCAATGATATTCTTCTTTTGTTTTCATTAAAGACATTTTAAAAAAGTAAGATGTCTGCCTAATGCCCTTGTGCTTATTTTTCAATTCATCCAAATTTTAGATGCAATTAAAAAGCTAAAAGTTTGTCATTGAGAAAACATTGAGTTGGACAAAAATGCTGTTGCATTGTAACAGGTGTCCTGCTTTCTTTAGGAATCTTTTCAGAAGAAAAGTTACGCAGACATAAAGTTAGTTTTTATTTGGTTTGGAAGTTTCCCAATTGTTTTTTAGAGGAAAACCTTTCTGTTAAATATGCTTTAAACGTAACGATAAAAAGATGCATGTAGAAACATTTTAGGAATAAAAATAATTAAGTGAGATGTACATACAATCAGTTTCTTGAGCTAGACATTGGAGTTCATCCAGTTTTACTTTGCAAATTTAAAACGGTTTGTTTGTTTATCAAACTACAAGAAAGCTGAAAAAAAATTCTTTTCTTTTTAACAAAACATTTGTTTTCCTTTTTAAACACCAGTGTGTGAGGAAAAAAATCTAGGAAAGTAAAATTTTGTTCAGATTTGGTTTCATTGAAGCCATCTATCTGGAAAGGAAAAAGAACAAGGTGAAATTGTTTTACAGCAAGCTGACATTCCATATAACCCTAATAAAACTATTACCAAAAACTTGACACAGTACTCTATTGTTATTAACTGTCCAGTGTGCATGAGTGATTAATGTTTGGCTGCAGTCAAAAGTGTATAAATGATTGACTGACCAGAAAGGGCTGAAGTTAGCTAACCATCAAACCATGTTTCTCAATTAAAAAAGTCCCAACAATATTTTTTTTTTCAGAAAGAAATTCTCCACTTTCTTTTGGCATAATATTCAAATATCATACCAACAAAGTGAAATGTGAAAAATGTGCCAATATAAAAATTCAAATTTCATTCATTCATTTTATTATTTTTTTCCCATATTTGATTTTTAAAAAGGGTATTTTATATCATAAATAAGCGATTTCAATTTATTTTCTGCAACAAGTACTTAAGAAATTTGTGCAAAAACTAATCCAAAATGCAGTACGAAAATATTAGGACTTGCTTAATAATTTTGGGTTAGAAAATGTTTAAAACATTCAGATGGAGATTGCAAATTAAGACAGTTACAAAATTACAACCAATTTGTGTTTTGCTGTTTGTTTTCTTGTAAAAGTGCTGGACATTCAAACATTGCCACCATTTCATTTTTTTTTAAATAAGGATGCATGTGTGCCATCACCACATGCACTGATTGGCCAGTTAACTACTTTAAATAAATCTACATCAAATCAGAATACATTTACATAAATGAATAATAAAAAATGCAAAGCATAAGACAAGACTATTTTTCCAGTACCAGAATGATGTCATCTGCAGGCTCCCGGGCTCGTTTCTTGCTGATTGTTTCAGGCGTGGTCTGAAGCTTATTAGTATGCGCAGCCATGATGGATTTTGGCCAATGGGATTGCAGCATGGGACAGGCAGAGTCATTAACATAAACCAGCAAGCAGAGCGGCAATGCATTGTGGGTGGAAAAACAAAAGAAGCAAAGGGTGGATGTCAGTGACCTCATGCATAAATAATGAATCAAGAGAAGAGAGATAGAAAAACACACACAGAGGACTCTTCAACCCTGGTTGCACTTGCCTTCTTACCATTCTTAAACCAGTTTAGTTTTTGAAATATTGAAAGTGTTCTTTTTGTAATTGGTTTAGTCAAATTAAATCTTTCAAGTCAATTTAAGAAACTGTCAAACCAGCTCAGTGTTTAATTTTGTAATAATTTTTAGATTTTTTTTCAAAATTGATCTTAGTGGAGTTTCTAAACCGGATTAATCGATTAATCCTTATTCATCAATTAATACTTAATCCAGTTCCAACTGAAACATGACAACTATGAACACTTCAACCAGAACTTAATGGTCTCATGTAATAGTTTGATAATTTCAACCCTACTAACCAATTTGAAATTCAACAGTTTTTTTCTGAAAGTGTTGTTGCAGTGATAAAAGAGAATTCTGCTCAAACAAAACAGAAACAGCATTCAAGAGTCCCCTGAATTGTGTTTTTGTTGGTTTGTTTTTTATATATTGCTGGTTCATACACAATTAAAAAGTCATTCTACAATCAAGACAAGAACTTCAGTTAACTAAGATATGTCACTTCAATGCTAGCCAGAAAACAAGAACCAATAAACCCCCATACTGCAGTAGAGGAATACAACAAATACAATAGACTGGCTTATTTGGTGCAACCGACACTCACCGAGTACTATTTAGAGTGTTTAGTTTGTTTGTCTGTTTGGTTGTTTTTTTTCTCTCTGGGACATAAAGTGGTTCATATCAAACTTGGCCGAAAAACAAACACGTATTTTTAAGTGTTATTAGAAAATATGAGTTGTATCGTCATACACGTGATAGGAAATCATAACAATTGGTTTCATCAATCCAGTGAACATGCAATACATCTACAAGTCCAAATTTTTCCTGAGTAAGAAGGGGAATATATAAATATATATTATTTGCTGTTCGTTTAAAACCTGTCGGAGGAATAATCAAATGATCAAATTATGACAAACTAATCACTGAAGTTGAGATATTATACTGGTGTATCTTGTTATGACTGACAGATTGACAATTTGGATGGAAGAGAGTCTACAGAATGGTCAAACAACTACCAAGAGATCAAATAATCAAACATCATGCAAATTAGACTACGAATGATCAATGTGTAAGAACATACAGTGATGTTATGAAGTCAACAATGCCAACAAAAAATAAATTGACAATATTGGCTTTCGTTTAGTTTTATGTCTCTTTTTTTTTCTTCTTCTTCTTTTTTTCTTTTTTTAAATGAAGTAGACGGTTTAGGGGGAAATTTGAAAAGATTGGGTAGAGCAAGCTAGGTGTCTACTACAGTCAACTAAAATGGAGCACCCAAAAACAACGTTTCAAGAAGGTGTTTTGCAAAGCTTTTGGAAGTGCTGTAAGCTTTCTAGATCTTCTTGGACAAGACAACAAACATGGATGTTTTTGTTTATAGGTCTACTTGTTCAGGCTGAGTAAGCTATGTTGAAGCAGATGCTATTGCATGTTCACTCTTTGATTACCAGACCTATGAAATGTCTGACTCAGTTTACTTGCATCAACTAAACTAATCCTATACTAGTTATTTAGATTAAAATTAACCAATCTTTCTTTTTAATTTTCTTAGGGCAAAGGTAAAGTATGTACTAATCTGTAAACTAAAATGTTTCTGAAAATGTAATTGTTTTGTAGGCCCCTATTAGTATAGTTCATCCTTTATAATAACATTAATTCTTAATTGACTGTATTTTGTGTGTGTGAGGTTGTATACAAACTAAAGCATTTAGTGCTGAATTAAAAAGTAGGCATTGTGCAGTAAAGAAAAAACATGACTATACAAATAAACCAAATGATAGGAACAAATAAAAAATTTCATTTTCATAAGCTATGGCAAGATTTTAAAGCATTTTTTAAATTCTCTGCCCAAAAAGTATGAACAAATCTTGTAAATTGCCGTGCATTGTGCCAAGAGTTCACAGCGCATTGAAAAAACAAGTCTGTTTACACAACTTCAAATTCCTTAACTAAAGTAAATAGCCACCAACTGAATTAAAAAAGAACTTAACTACACATAGGTAAACGATTTTATGAAATCTTATAATGTGATTTAACTACAGGGAAGGTGCAACATTTTCATTGAAGGAAGCAAAAATCAACACAGTTTTATAGAATAAAATGGATTATTATTATTTTTAATATTAAAATCTAACATTCCCAAGAATCCCATTCCATGTCGAATTTGTAATGCCATGTTGTGACCAATCAACAATATTGGATGAAGTTTATAACTACTTTCAATTATATATTTCTACTTTGGAATGTATATATATTTTTTTAATAATCAAAAACAATAAAAATAAATAAATAGGTAAATAAATAAATAAATAAATACATAAATAAATAAGTAAATAAATAAATAAATAAATAAATAAACAAACAAATAAATAAATGAATAACAATATCAAAAAAATGCTTCATCTAAGTAATCCTTAGTGAATTCCACAAAAGACCAATTTCTTCACATGTTTGCCATTTCAAAAACAATTAGCACCTTAACATGTGGCCAGCATTTCCTTATTGCACCTTCCCCAATGGAACCTACTTGATGGACATAAAAACATCGCAATAATAAAATTACAAAATTTTAAATAACAACATTACTAATTTACTGGTGTAATCAGTGCACCAAGTAGCCATTTAAATATTTGTTTTGTGTCATTCCCATTTTTGTTTTGTTTTGTTTGTTTGTTTGTTTGTTTATCTAAACTCGCAATTATATAAGTCAAATAACTCAGTGCCTGCCCTATGCTGCATCCAATCTCTGTGAACAGCAAAATAGTGTGTTAACAATAACAACATACATAAACAATATGAAAAGAATCTTGCAATAATACAATCATCCTAAATGGGCTTTGATTTCACACCAGGATAGTCAAAACAGTTTTTAAAAAAACCTTCTTTCTGGGGTCAATTACATATCAATATCAAATTCACTTACAGAACACACAAAGCAGTGTTAAAAATGATAGACAACTGCTATTAGACACGTGTGCATTTGACTTGACAAAGTAATTACACAAATGAAAATGGGTTCTCTATTTTAAAAATACAACGGACAACTTGTCTTGCAATTGGTTAATACCAAACACCCCCACCTTCCAAGCTGTGAAACGATTATGCATAACCAAAGATTTCCCATCAATCCTGCCCAATTATGATGCCACTTAAAAGCAAATTACTGTCAACTCTGCCTGTTTTTTCCCATGCACTGATTGGCTAGAAATAGTTCTAGGACTCTTCCATTATGCCAAGGAGGGGAGGGCAATAGTGGTGCAAAATGATACTATGTCTAGAGTGGTGAGATGGAGAGGTTACGTTTATATGAGACTAGGGGAAGGAATAAAGGGAGTGGCTGTATGGGACCAGGAGGGGAGGGAGGGGGTGGGGAGGTGCAATTCATACATTGAAAAGTTATTCAGTTTATTATCAAAGAGTTGACAAAGTTAATAGATTGGAGAGAAGTACTAGGTACAACTAAGCTGAATGAACCAAAAATTAAAGAAAGATGGAATCCACAATGACATGGTTTCTGAGATTTCTTCATATGGATTTAGCTTCTACTATTGTTTTTGTTCTTTAAAGTGCACAAAATATTAGGTAAAATTGAGTAAAACTTCATTCAATGCAAGTCGTTTAGCTCCACCCTTTCAAGTGTAAACTAAACAGAAAAATGCTTACAAAATGCTCTTGAAGGTTAAATAATTGTAAGCAAAAACATTGCAACTGTATTGTACTGGAATGGGTGAAAGATAAAGTATTAAAGCGAGAGGGAAGGGCAGGATGCAGGTGTGTGGGAGATAGAAACAGTGGGGAGATGGGGCAATGACAAGTTTCAAAGTTCCTAAACTCCTCACACAACTGTTAAAATATCTTTTCTAAAGAGAAAAGAGGAGTGATTTCCATGGAAAAGGAAGCCCAGCTTCTTCTAGTTAAACTGTTCCTTAATTTATTTTTCTTGAGTAAAACTTTAACACGGACTCTCTGACAAGATTCTCAAGGGTGGTGGGAGGGACAGGGTGTGTAGGAAGGATGTAATGGTAAGGAGGTTGGTCATTAACATCTTTAAGCTACATTTGCTTTCACAACCACAAGCTACAAAAAACAAAATAGGGATTGGAGAGGTTTAAACACTGTCAACAGCCCCCAACAAAAGACGGACTCACATACATCTAAACTCTACAACAGAGGGAGGGTTAGACATGTAAAACGGCTAAATCAAATTGGGAAAGGGTTTGTAAAAAGCAAGACATGGGGGGGTTTGAGACTCACCACTGCGGCTACGCTAGCTTGGTTGGCTTGGTGTTGGGCAGCCTTAATTTTGGTCTGTAGGTGAGCAGGCGGGTGGAAATATTTGCATTTGTCTCGACTGCACCGCCCCTTGATATAATCCATGCAGACGGTAACAGTGTTGTCTAGCTGATCGATGGCAGCACCCTCTGCCGGGTGGGCAAACTTGCACTCCGCCCGGGAACAATTGCCCCTCTGGAACTCTCGACAGACCTGAGGGAAAGGGGTGGGGGTGGGGTGAGGTTTGATGAAAGACATTGCGAGGAGGAAGCAGGCAATGAAACAATTAACCCTTAAATCAAATAATGCACAAGTTATTTTGATGGCGCAATCACAAATTAGCTGATAGGAAAAGTTATAGCAGAGCATTGAGGAACATAGGATGATTGCAGCAGGTATTATTTCAGTAAAAGAGCCAAGAAAAAGCAAACTTTCATTCGCTTTTGGTCTTTTAAAAAAGTTTCAAAGGCTTTGAAAAAAGTGTTCCCACAGCTATCTTTAGGATTTCATGCTGCTTTCCCAAACTGTATAAAGTTTGAAAGTTATCTCAAAGGGTATAATCAACCAATGACAAGAGCTATCCAAAAAATCATTATGAAGTTTCTTATTTTCTGCAAATGTTCTGAAATGTTCTCCAATAATACCGTTGTCGTAGGCACAGCCAAAGCAAGGGTCTCTAGACTAGGTTTTGACCAAACTGAAGGAAAAAAAACCCCAAATAAACCAAAAGTGCAGTACATAAAAAACAAACACAAAATCTCTAAATACTCACTTCAAGTTTGTCATTCTTTGGGCGAGGCTGTACAAAAGGTATAACTGCCCCGTTTGCTGTCATAAACTGTCCTGGTGCGGGAAAATCTTGCAGTTGATTAGGGGCTACTGCAGTCGTCGGCGTTAGGTACTGGGAGTACATGTTGATTTGATTTGGCACTTGGTTTGCCGGCGGCTTCATTAGGAGAGAAATGAAGAAAGCAGGAAAGAAATAGGAAAACTTATTCACTGGAAATTTGTCATTTTCTACTTAAATCTGCATAGTAGGTTTAAACAATAAACGATATTTCATTTAATAAGCAATAAAATAAAGATTGGCCAGATAAAGTGTCAACACATCAGGTGCTTAGGACCAATGGTTTCATGTTAAATTTGCATAAAAAGATGCAAGCAATAGTCTCAGGGTGGTGGCACAGCTTAACTTGATCCAATGCTTTGATTAAGCATTTTGCCTCTTGTTGCATGGAATCTATGTATTCCTATCAAACTACACTCCCTCTGAGCATTTCACAGTCATCTTGCAGGATGCAACACCATTCCAACACTCTCGGCATCAGCTTCCAACAAACTCTGTACTTCTGATGCATCTTGGTGCAATGACCAAGATTAGGCTTGTAAGAATTTGATCAAACAAAAACTGGTTTGATACCAGTGCAATGTGACATTGCATTGGTGTAGGGATCTTGTTGTGAATGAATAGTGGAGTGAAGGAGACAATCAAACTGGCCACTTTATTTATAATGCAGTTTAACATTCTTACAAACAAAGAGCATAAAACATAAGTTAATCTGTACACTTGTGGAATGCACATGCAGATGTCCATATAAAATAAAACAATGCTTTTAAAAGCTGCATTTTTCATTTGATAAGGCAAGCAACATACCTACACACTTATATCTTGTAACTTGTGCACAATGAAAGCAATATCACAATGCAAAATGCAATTTACTGGCTCAGGAGGGCGCCCTTTAGCAAACACAAAACAGTTCAAAGTATGTTGATTCATAGGAACACGTACTGAAGATAATATTTGTATTTGTCGGCAACATTCATCACAGAATGTCAATTTCGATGAAAAATGAGAAAGTGTCTCATGTTGTAATTGGCTGATGGGTTCTATTAAAAGGAACAGTAAACTTCAGTAGGATGAAAAGAAAGCTAAACCCAAGCAGAGCTTTCTTTCCCTCGTTATTAATCTTCACATTTCATCTCTGATTTCATTCAGTCAGTGTCTCTATACTCTGCCACTGTCATTATTGTAATGATTGATCAGCTTCATGAGCTGGGCTGCTTACACCAGCAGTTTAAATGTCAACTGTACTGGGAAAACCCCAAACTTCATGGATAATGCATACCAGCCATAAAAAGGTCAATACGATAGAATAAACTCCTTTTTGAAAATTTGATCGAAGCTAAGGGTTTTGCAAATAGTTTTGGGGATACCCTTGGTACAATGACCAGGGGGCACTAAACGTTTAAGGAAAGGTGCTCTGCTGCCAGATTAACAGTTCCTAATCAATGCCTTTTATTACGATGCTAGCAGTATTTTTATAGCTTCAGAATGCTCAACATGCTGCTCAGCTGAGAAGAGACTAGTACAAGTCAGAAAACCATTGCACCTAAAACTGGTACCCAAAAGGGCTCCCTCAGGGAAACACTCACTGGGAATCACTCTCAGGGAATCACCAATGGAAACATGTCTTGCTGAAATCCCAGGCATGAATTCCATCTTAGATGGGATGGCTTCAGGGATAAGGTAGAAGGGGAATTGCCCATTAGATCCCTTTTCATCTGCTCTTGAGTCCTGGGGATTACCCTGCAGCACCCTGCTTAATATAAACCTTGAGACAGAAACTTTGTTTTTACTTGGCTTTCTTGGTTGTCAATTCTCCCTAAATACACTGGAGGCAAACTTTCTCGTAGACATTTTTTCAAGGAGCAGTCAAAGAGGGGGTTGCCAACATGGAGCTTCTTGTCAGTAAAGGGATAAGACCAAGGGGATCCCCTCAGACAAGTGTCCTTGTCAGTGGCTGTTTCTCCAAGACAGAGAGAGAGAGACAGAGAGCCAGAGAGAATGAACATGTTTTCCATTTGGATCTATGAGTATCATCTGCCACACCCTGTGGGCAGACAGATGGCCAACTTTCCTGCCAGGAGAAAGAGGTGGTTACCACAGGCTCTTAATCTAAGTAGACTGAACCCAGGAGATCACTTTGTGGTGTCAACATTGCTTCATTTAACAGACAGATGAGACATCATCAATGCTTGGATGTTAGAAGTTCACGCTTTAATCTTCAATCCTTTGAGATGTAGACAGTGGACCAAGGGGGTGTAGAAGGGGTTACAAAACTGACCCTATATCTTGTCCATGCTAAGATCAAGTGTTTTCATTGTTTGATAGTCAAGGAGCATCTCTGATTTCTAAGCACCAAGTAGATGTGATGAAGTCACTGTTTACGCTAGTGGAGGGGAAGAGAGGATGCGGTTACTTCACTGCACAATCCCTCCCTGAAATCAGACTGCTTTATTGGAGATCATTCCTCAGTGTACACAAAAAATACCACAAAGAACATTTTCCCCTTTTCGATGTATTCCTTCAAACTTTTCAGACAACGCTGTACCCAATCCCCAATTAGTATAATCATGCTTTCAATTTCAAATTAAGCATGATTAATCTATTATTTAATTGCACAAAACCAGACGAGCATCTTTGAGATGGATCCAAATCATGTCCTTGAGCTGCTGATAAAACTTGAAAATCCAACTTCTGATTGACAATATCATCCAAGCTTAACCCTCATTATTTAATTGCTCCAAACTTCAAGACCACTTTTTCAAATTATTGCCGTTCTCAAAGCCCTTTGGATCAAGGCAGCTAAGAAGCTACGTTTCATGCCGGTGTCTCAGAGCATCTCAACTGTCTCAACAACGGAAGTCTTGTAGCCCAGCCAATAATTTTACCCTTATGTTTCACTTTGTGCTAATGTACTTATTCATATTCATGAGTCTCTTTCTTCTTGGAATGTAACCAGCTCACAATCATTCATAATCCCCTGTCCTATAAATATTCAAGAGTCTTATCCTTATAATATTCATAACTATACTTGTTGATAGGGAGGGTATTTTGACATCAGTGTTCTTGTTATGATTTTGTCACAGGGGTAGTCATACTAACTTCTTTTTAAGGATGAGTGTCTCATTCTGAGATTTACCATTGGGGGCCTAAGTATTAGAAAAAGAAACTAAACTGAAGTAGTCAAGACTCATTTTCCAAGGTTTTAGAATTTCAGACTGTGTAAATACGGATCTTTCATTTTCAGTCTCTTTCACCATTCAAAGTGCTTTTAGTTTCAAATTGTCAAAACCAAATCTTTTTAAATTCAGGTTTCGAAAGTAAAAAAGTCTTTGAATTTCACATTTAAAAGCTTCTCGGCCATAGAGTTATACCTTGGAGGTTAAAGAACAGCAATTAACCAAAAAATCAAAAATGAGGAAAAACTAACCATGGAAACAGGCATGGGGTACAAGTAGGTACTGTAGAAGGAAGATTCTGACACAGCGGGTGATGTACTGTGGGCTGGTGATGTACTCAAACCAGGGGACGGCGCCTACAGGTGCAACAAACAAACACACAAAAGGAGGGAAAAACAAGGCTCAATCATTGGTGGGTTTCAGGAGAGTGGAACTGAATATTCATAAGGAAGGAGCGGCGCTATAGGTTACTAAATTGCTCTGTTGGAATGACTGTGATTAAAGGGAAGACAGCTGAAAATGAATATTCATTAGGAAAATTTGCACCTAGAGTGCTAGAGTGCTAAGTGCCTTCAGTTAGCACTGGAGTTAAAGTTACAAATACTAAATTGAATATTCATATTAATTACAGGTACTGAATATACAATAGAATATATACTGATGAATGTTAGGAGTACAATCTCTCTTTGGATGACATGATGGATCTGAAAATGAGGCTCTATTTTTATCAATGTTAAGAGTTGCATGCTGTGGTCGCTGCCATATAAACGCATATATTTATAAACAAGAATTTTCTTTTACATTTCAAAGATTTATATATAGCACCAGTAATTGAAAGTAATTGATAGAGTATAAAAACAAAAATAATGCAAATTTACACCATAAAGTCTACAGTTACTTAAATAGGTAAAAACTGCAATAGCTTTTAAATTTAGCTACATTGTCAAGTGTAAACAAATATGTATAGCGATACCAAAATAAAAATACAATAAAAATAAATAAATAAAATAACAGTTATGTAAGGTCACATGAATGGAAACTAACAGAATGGAAACTACTTCCCCTGGTTTCAGTAAAGTGAAACTCCTCAGTAGGAAAAGAAACTTAAATAAAAATCAAAGGCTATAAATCAAAGAAAAGAGAATGGTCAACTTGTTTCTTTGTTTGTTACAAATTGCTATGAGATCGAGCCAGGGCCTTTGGAGTATTTAACGTTGCCAATAGATACAGCCAAAGACTCAAACTGTCTTTGTCACAAATGACCACAGTCTTGCACTTTGTCACACACTGAGCCTAGCAGTTTTGTAATTGTGATAAAAAAAGAAGAATAAATAAACAAATACAAATTTAATAAGAGGACATAGCTGACCATAATTAACTTTGTACAGTGTTTTTCGGTTTTCCATGGCGCTATGATTACAGACAAAAGAAGAAATCAACTGATGATCAGCTGAAAAGTGGCTTTACTGATTTAAGCATTTCAGAATCACCAGTTTGTTTAAAAAGTACTGACTGAAAGCCCAGAACAATGTTCTTAGTTACAACTCCATCCCTGTGCAAAGCAGTTAAATTAGTAAAGATCAGTGATGAACCAAATATGACATTCTAGTGACTGATATCCCTTAAAAGGTGTCTGATAACCTTCTGACCTTTAGCACCTTTACCTGGTTACATTGCATCAAACAGGATGTGCTAGACAGCTAGATACACAAAAGAGACACAAGCTGATGAGAGCGGAGGGCAGTGGACTAACGAGCTGAAGACAACCATGGCAAGACTGCACATAGATGTAAATGACTCTGTGAATCACAGAACTGGTCCCATTGCATCCAGCGTTGCCTAAGATACAATCAACAGCCTCTAGGGAGTAGCTTCCACAGCCTGGGCATCATCCGACCCCACCCCAGGGGAGAGTCTACCTCACTGACAGAAACAAGATATCCCTAGAGGCATGCAGGGTAACGCAAGCACCCCCTCAAGGTGCTGCTGCTAAGACAGACATCTGACAACAAGGGGTTAACAACGAAAACAAAAGCGACCGGGGAGGCCGAGTGGATGTGATGGAAGTTTCTTAAGAAGGAAATGAGGACCAGAGTGCAACAACATCTGGAGGGGAGAACGGGATGCTTGTCTAAATACTCCAGACAGGGGGATGTGTCAGAATCTTTAATGCCATCAAAAAGGGGTTAAGTGACTTAGTGGGGTATGCGCTGGCACAGGGCACTGAATATAAAACATTGTAATTCTGTTTATTTAAATCAATCATCAACTTTTAAATAGCTGCTAAGCATGTAAATTTTCCAAGCACAAAGTTAAGTAACAAGAAAATGCAAAACAGCGTTCAGCGTATACCGCTTGTTCCCCCGGTACTCTTAGCAATGCCAATAATCTTTCTTGAGCAATATTTCATACCATGTCAGCTGTATTTAAAATTACAGTGCCCAACAGAACATTATTGAATTGTCCGACTCTCTGTTATCTGGTACTCAGTGACAAAGTTACATGAATTGAATTTGTTTAAAAGATAAACAAAATAGTCAGATAAAGATGTGATCTATTGAACAGGTTACCTAATCAACTCTCAATTACATAGTGCCACAGTCCAATACATACAAATGAAAAACCCTGGCTTCCAGAAGGTACACTCCATACAAAGGCATATGCCTGCCAGTTGAAGCCATCAACCAACAAATACTGACCATTGTGGATCCTGTATTTCATTTATCTATTTAATACACACCCAATAGTACAATTAGCACCAATAACAGGATGAATAGGAAACAAGGAAAAATTGTCAGTTTCAGATGTGGGAGGAAAAAAGGGGAAGGGGAAAACCCAGGCAATCAGGGACTGACAAACCAGTCCACAAT
>CM021541.1:6183523-6201554 GCA_010994315.2 Pisaster ochraceus | reverse complement strand
GGGGGGGGGGTGATGGGTAGGTATTACATTTTCATTATCTGCTCTAGAACACAGGTTCAATTCTCTTCAAAGTTTGTGGGTAGCTTTCTGTAGGACCAGAAATCTCTTAGTTTACGATGCTTTCTCTAAAAGTAATATTGGTGTAGGGCAAAACCAAACTTAATATTGTTTTCTATCCAACATTGAAGAATCCCATCATTTCAATCCCAGTGTTAGGAACCATAGCGCTCCGTAATTCATATACCCAAGTACATGTGCCTTTTGGTAATGATTTTTAAAGCTTATGACCACAATGCCCAGACAGTCTACTGTCAGGACCTGAACGCTTCCATATCGATTGCGAGTGAACTCTTGCAGTGCAGACACACAGAATTCTAGACCTTATTTTTTCTTAGACCACGCATCTCATAGCCCCCAACATCTGCAAGTCTCCCATGCATACACAGCAGGGAATTATGTAAAGCGAACTCGTGCCAGTTTTGTTATTCCCCTGCTCAGACTGAGAGTAAACACTTCTAGACCCACTACGAGAGCACGGGAAGGAGAGAAAGAGAGATGGGGGAAGAGAGGTGTACCACGAAAGCAGCGTCCATTTGTGGAAATAAACCCAGGACGACCGCAATAAACTGCCAGGTCTTGAAGGAAAAAAGAGAAGCAGGCGAGTCTCCAAAGTGGAACGCTGAAGTGCGGGGCATTTAGTTCTGTAAATGATGAAAGATGTATACTTGACACACTGTCTGTAGTGCTATGACTCAGGCCCCTAACCACAAGTAAATTCTCATTGAGAAAAAGAAAGACAAGGCAAAGCAAAAACCAAGGGTTCACCACGTGATTGATTGCGCCCCGGCAAGTCTGCAGGGTTATCGGAGTTCAATGGCTGGAATGGGATTCCACGTTGCCGTCATAATTAATTCAGCTTTCTTTTGTCTGCAGGTGAAGGAAAGGCAATTTTGTGTATCGTAGCAGAGAAAATTACACTTTTTTCTTTTCTCTACTCTCCTTCTCTCACTCACTCACTAGCAGCGTCGGGTAATGATATCGGCCTTTTGTCGTTAAGTGGATCAAGCTTGGAAATTAACTCTATAATAAGATGGGCTCTTATCTCGCCGGTGTTCTGACCGAGACTTTGAGTGTCTGGGCTCGCTGATGCAAATGTTTTAACCTGTGCATAGTCTCCCCATACCATCAGAGTGGTCGTTGCCTCTGATGGCAGAAATACAACCACTTGTGATGAATGCTGCTCTGCATTCAGGACTCGTTTCCTTTCTCAGTGAAATTTACTACCCATGAGAGGAAAAAAAAGAGAGAACTATCGAACAATTTGTAGTTTATATGCTCTCGTTGCTGCCGGCATTCTCCACCACTCTCCATAAAAGGATACGTTGATAAATATGTGCAGATTCAGTCAACTACTACGACAGTGCAATACAAATGGATACATGGATAAGCACATGCAAAAATTGACCATGCCAAGCAAACAAAAACAAATAAACGGAAAGAATCTAAATGTAAATGATCACTGGGAGAAAATAAAACCTTAACCCCCCCCCCAAAAAAAAAACACCAAAACCCAAACAAACACTATAATTAAAAATGTAATCCACTTATAAAACAGTAATTTCATTCCCTTCTTAAAAATGTACCACATTATATAGCAGTATGTAAATGTGTGTATTGCCTTGTCATTTAGCATTTGAGAAAGACTCTGTCAGGGTTGAAATGCCACTTCATTAACAGTTCGGATATTTATACCTCATTTGGGTTAGTAACCAGTTTGAAATCAGCTAATTCTTTTTCTTTTTTTCCCCCTAAACATTAATAAAGAGGAAATAACATACAGTTTACTGACCAGGAAACAGGAAATGGTTCGATGAAAATAAAACAGTCCAGCATTTAACTAGGCCAAACTGAAACTGTTCTCACTGAAATTTAGAACACTAACAAAAGGACAACTATTTTGATAGTGGAACAAAGACCAACAAAGATCAACATTGGATTGTTGCTTTTGAATGAACTATCAATCTTTGACCCTACCCATATGACCTTGCTTATCTAGCTAAAATGACTCTTTCATTTAAGACTGTTGTTATAGTACAACCATCATGTTTTTCTCAAATAAAATCAAGGTAACTTAACAGCCTGAAATAGAACAAGTCTAACTTCTTCTTGGTATAACAGAAATCATTAACTAATTATTTGGTTGTGAATATATTGGGAATGAGACCAGCATGATGGCCTATTCTAAATGGATTTTTCTAGTGATCAAATGGTACGCTTCCCGGTTTTTACAGAACAACATTTTTAAAAACATGTTGTTGCTGATGTTGTCCATCCCTCCAAACCATTGGGTTTTGCTTGGGAAAAAAAAAAGATTAAAGAAAGTTTGCCAGTACAGCACAAATACTTTATCAGCAAAGTGAAAAAAAACATGGACATAATAGCTGGTTGACAGCTCCTAGCTTGCATTTATTTGCATGTATATAGGCAACATTCAAGTGCCTGCTATTTTTGTTTTCCTTTTTAGAATAACATCCAATGCTCAGTTGGTGAATATGATTACTGAGAGGACGTACTGCTCTTATTACCTCAACGGTCAAGAAAAGAAACGTCCCTTTTATATATTTTATTCTGGACAAGGCATTTTCTAGATGGCTTTAGACAGGCAGTCACTTAAACTAAACAATCCTTTTAAACATTGTAGAACAATTCATCTTGTTGGTTGTGCTACCTAAATGAGACTCACATTTCCCCCTTCTTTCAAGTCTTGATTTATATGTGTTTGTACTGAACAAAAACAAAATGGCTACCCTAAGAGAAAGATCTACAATGATTAAAGCATCAAAAGTATTTACAGACTCTGTTCAACCTTGTAAGTTAAACTAAAACAACTTCATGAAAAACCCCAATAAAAACCTCCCAACTTCCGAATGCTGTTCTCTCTCATTTTCCCCTGAATATAATTGCGGGTCAAAGGGGAATGGAAAAAACCTACACCCCAACTCTAAAAAAAAAAAACCAAACAAACAGAGAGAACAATAATTGTAATAAATATATTATTTTGAGATGTTGCAAGCCTATCAAAGGAGAGGACAAATAGCACAGGATTGAGCGCAAGAACAAAGACATTTTTGGTTAAAACTGCACTGACACTTACAAATCATCACACATATTTAGTTACAATAAAATGTTACATGAAAAGCCATGCAGTTTCAAATCAAACATTTAATAATAACAATAATAGTTTGGGAGGCTAATCATCCTGGTGCGATCTGAGAAGCTGAATTGCCAAGGCTGCGGCTACAAAGTGTTTGAGCCGCAGGCATGCAAGGGCACCTTTGGCAGTCGGCGCATCGACCCATATAAGACCACAGAGCACAGTCTGCTACTGAAAGTGTTAGATTTTTCCAGAGGGAGGAAAACCGGAGGGCCTGGATAAAAACCCTTGTGGCATAGGAGAGAACCAACGCACAGCTCTACTCACATATGGCCTTTGCATGGAATCGAACCAGAGCCACAGTGGTGAGAGGCGAGAGATTTAAACACAAGCCACCCGTGCCACTTGGCTCTTTTTAATCTTTTGGGTTATATGTGGGAATCTCACAGGTACTGATTTTAAATCAGTCAAGGAATACAGTTCCAATCCCACAACAGGTGGTTTCAATCAATGATTCCAGATTGTTTAAAAACCATACACAGGCTTACTGCCTTTCAGGATTGTATATGTGAGCGGTCTGTCCACAGAACAGGGGAATATC
Source organism: Pisaster ochraceus (assembly GCA_010994315.2). Classification (NCBI taxonomy): domain Eukaryota; kingdom Metazoa; phylum Echinodermata; class Asteroidea; order Forcipulatida; family Asteriidae; genus Pisaster; species Pisaster ochraceus. Next base: position 6,197,799 of record CM021541.1, on the reverse strand, counting down.
TTATTGTAGGCCTACTTCTTCTTTGTAACCTCCTTGTCTGAAAAAAGACATGACAGTACTTTGGCTTTGAGCAAATAATGCAGTCAATGTCTGTGATGCAATGTCCCAACTATTTAGAAATCTTTTAGATGAACACTGAAATATAATTTCAGCTTGATCAATATTATGTATCAATGAGGCAATTCAGGAAAATCATAAAATAAAATAAAGCTGGTGACTGGTTTAAATTTTCATACAGATCAGGCAGTTTGGTTCTTGTCTGAATAAGCTTAGCTTCGCAACAATTATTAGCTTGCAATATTTTCAGATTAGCAGCTCTCTACAAATTTTTCAAGGGTTTCAACAACATAATTTCTTATCCTTTTTATAAACAAAACACTTTTGGGTGACAGGGAAGGAGGAGTGGGGGAGGGGTTGGGGTTAGAGGGACCAAGGTGGGATCAGCTTTCTCAAGCTTGGAGCATTTTCACAGCAAAATTACACTGCAATAAATAAGGGCAATATCTCTCGGCTGCACAGAGTAAATTTGATTAAGAGTCAAAAGAGAAATTTAAAAAAATTCAAAATAAACGAAACACAGCAAAAACTTACATTATTTTGCTATAGGAATCAAAGAACAATTAAGTGTACAAAACACTTCTTTCTTGTCACAAAAAATGAAAGAAATATGTCCTAATTTTTTCATTTTAACAAACACTTTTTTGTCTTTGGCTTTTCTGTTAGTCTAAATTCAGACGAAATTAAAAGTAAAAAATGTTTAATCAGTTTCAGAAAGAACCATTTGTGAAGTTCGATTTTTAAACTTTACATGATGAACTACATCAAATTAGAATTTGTTGTGGTACCATGGAAATATTGCTTGAAAGTTTTGTATCCTTTGAAAAGAGCAAGAGTAATACTAAAACTTTGGAACAATACTTCCTACAGATAACAAGTAAAACCAAGAGATATCACCAGCTCTTACAGCAGCTCAGCCTGGACACAAAACTTGTAAGAAATGCCGAGTGGCACAACAGGCTCAGTGTTTTGATTGTTCCTACCTCTGACTGTAGGCATCTAGTACAGCTGGCGTTGTAGCGTCCCATGTCGTACGGGTATGATGGACAACCCCCAACCAACTCCTATGCCGAGAAAGACAGAGGGTTGTCGGGTGTCAATAGGGGGAGAATGGAATACCACACAGGGCAATGTCTTTAAAGTGGGGAGGGGGTTTGTTTGTATAGCGGAAATGCAACACAAGATTCAGACTTTGCTGATCAAAATGTATGGTTTGCTTTGACTTAGCTTTTATTAGTAATTACACAAAAACAAACACAAACAGATTCTGTCAACATTTTGTTCCCTAAAATAAACACTCTAAAAAAACAAAACCCATCAATTGAAAAGTGTCCACTTACTTTGGTGGACCTTTACTAAAATCTTCCCCACGACTTGCCTTTACATCAACACATGTTTGTTTATTATCTGTTAAAACTAAATAGGTTCCTTATTGGAGATAACATGTGATTGGTCCATCTTTTTAGTGATTGAGATGCAATTTGGCAAATAGTCTGGGTTTCTAAGGGACTGTGTATGTTGATCAGGTCATTTTTTATTGCTCTACTAATTTCTAATTAGAGTTTTTCTAAATCGGATGAAAATTTGCACTGATGTGAAAGCATTTTAATAAAGCAGTGATTTGCAGTAAGTTAAGTACACTACCATATTTGCAGCGCTCTTTGCATCCAGTTTGAAGGTGTTTTAAAAATTGCTTGGATTAGTAGAAACTTGTGTAGTCAGCTGTTCTACATGACACATGTATCTATTTTTATTTTGAAATGTGCTCCTGTTGTCAGTTAAAGTGACTGTAACTCAAGGATCTCCCAACCACTGGACTCTGAGCCAGCAGGTTAATAACTACACATGGATTTCCATTGGGTTTTTTTTTTGTACTGCAAGACTCAAAAGCACCGGGCATTCACCTCTTTTAACTTACATCAACTTTAAAAAAATGATGAAGAATTATTAATCCTAGCTTTGTGCAAAGCATCATTGCTTGGCTAAATTCAACACTAGCCAACAGTAGACTTTGACCGATCTTAGATGACCAGGTTTTATCCAACTTCTACAAATAGCCAGGTATTGTGTTAAGCATGCTTTGCCGGAAACAAGCTTGTGAATGAGTTTGCCACTAAATTGATGTTTCAAATGCAGTGCTTAAAATCTAATTAACTTTTCAATTTATCAGACTTCGAAATCGTTAATTTGAAAAAAATATAAACTACACCAACAGCATTTGTGATTTAGTCGCCAAAATGTTTCGAAGATAATGCAACACAAATAACTGTTAAGTTTTCAAGGTGTGGCTTGTTTGGATAAAAAGATTGATGAAAAGACAAAATACCCAACTTGAAAGACTTTGCATAATCTCTTACCGTCAGGATTTCATGTTGAAAGTAATAATGATACGTTTAATGACATGCTGCATGATTCAAGTCCTTATAATACATTTCAGAGTCATAGTTTATTTGGTTTTAACGTATACTCGTTGCAAATCTATTTGAATTTACACAACAAGATGTTTAGGCCATCTCTACACCATGGGAGTAGATTATTTTAAGTACAGTATTTTATGAAAGCTTTCCCACTTTGTTAGAATAGCAAAAGGTCCACAGGGGATTGCAAGGAGCAAAAAGCACTGACATTAAAGTACTTTGATTTTAACATCACAAAACAAAATCCAATTTGGGAAAAGTGGCTGTTTTTGAAGACTTATTTGATCCAGATACTTTATTATCAACTGTATTGGAAACCCCTGGGTGGTTCAAATGTCAAGCAAAGTCAGTTTATCAAATATGTATTCAGTACATTTAACCACACTTAATTTTTGCATGAACAAAGCCGGAGCTACCGTGTAATGTAGTACTGAAGTGATTGAAAGAAATAGTAGTATATGAATTCTTAAGAGAAAGTTTTAGATGAGAGGAAATTGTCCAAAGTGCAATCTTACCAGTGAGTTTGACAATGCCTGGTGTGTCGGCAAGATAGTGGCGCCAGGTTGATGTAACTGCATGCTGGCTGCAGCTGCTGCTTGCAACTGCAGCTGCTGATTATGAAAGTTTTGCAGCATCTTCTGGGCTGCGATGCTGTGCTTGCCGTTAATCTCGAGTTGCGTTTTGAGGTGGGGCGGCGGATGAAGGTATTTGCAATCTTCTCTAGTGCAGCGACCCTGTGTAAAACAAGAGGGGAAAAACAAGGCGACATGAAAATATTGCAACTATCCATTACACCAATGTTAATAATCAGATTCCTTTTTCACCTGCTGAAATAAAGAAAGAAGTGGCTAGGATTTCCTTTCATGGATAGATAAGACATTGGGCCTGGAATTTCACTCCCAGAGGGGCCGGGCCTTTTTCCTGAGGAAAAAGCACTTCCATTAGAAACTCAGAAGTCCAGCCAGAAAACTTCAACAGCAAAAAGGCAAAGTCAAAGGCAATGTCAAAGGCAATATAGACCATATATGACATACAAGGACTTTTAGAATTGCAGATGTGAGCTATGGTTCCACCAACTTCTTGTACGGGCCTTCACATTCATACATGGAAACGAGGCAATACGTTCCAGTCATCTGAGTTCAAGTTGCCTTTGTGCCCCAGTACAGACAAATTTACACTCATCTCATGAATTTTACCTTATAGAAGTTGATTCTATTCTGAATATCTTTTGGAGCCCAATGGCTTATTATAACAAGACAATTCTTTCCAGCAACAAATTAATCAGCATCTCCTTAACTTCAAACCAAACAGACGATCCTGCATGATTATTCTTTGAAATTCTTGGCTTTCTGCCCTCATTAAATTCCATGAGCTGAGAGAAATATGGTCAGTTATTTCTTGCATTCGGTGAGCTGCATAGCGAATGGTAAATGAAGTACTACTTGATTACATCTGGATCAGTCAGGTCTTTAAACGGCAAAGCTTGGAAATAGTTGAAATTTGACAAATGTTTGGTATATCTTGAGCAGTCTGAAGATATTCAGAGTACAGGATGTCAGGGTAGAGTTGCAGCTCAGGTCTATGGCAGACAAGAATGTCTCCTAATAGAATGATAAAATGATGGGACTTTTTCTTAGTGAGCACAAAAACAAAAACAAAGCTGTATACAAAATAGGTTTGCAATCAAGAGTTGCAATTAAGATTTTCACAATGAATGTCTAACAATAAATCAATAGACTGGGGGAAACTATGTTGTTGTAGCACACCAGACTTCAGTTATGATGGTGGTGTCTTGTGGGTGACTATGAGACTTACAGCTGTCTCCTCTCAGTCTCCAAGGAAAGTTTGCCAACATCGTTTCTCTTTTTAAACCTAGGTGAGGGAGGGTTGAAATGGTAATATTTGTGTGTAACCTATGAGTGCTCAGGACATGTGTGTGCATACTCCCCTAGGAATTATGAAAGTTCAAGAAATGTTTCAAGTATGTTTGATGACCAGAGATAATGGTAAGTGTAGAATCTTATGATGAAATGCAATATTAGGAAATGCACTTATTAATACAGATGAATTTCAATGCGATGTAAACATACAATCCAACTGACAAATCTGAACACTGAAATTATTTTCTTGAAAAAAATGCTTGAACTATATGGATTAGAAAATGTGGGCAGAATTTCTTTTGAATGCAAATAGCGGAAATAGCTTTTCTGAGTGGATTCATGCTCAATACAACACTGATGAAAAGTCGAACTTGTCAAGATCAGAATGAAAAGATTTCCATCGCAAAACACTTGAGAATCATGAGCCTGTTTGAATTTCCCATGCATGTGCACCGCTGTACCCAAATCAAACTTGCAAATTACACACACTCCCTTCCAGACTAATTATGATGAATGTAAACGGGCCAGTCCAAGAAGTCTTGATTGCAGGACTTCAATGTAGAATAGTACCCTTCAAAACTGTTTATTTACAACACTCACTGTACTTAGTAAATCACTGCCTGATCTCACAGCACACTGACCAACAACATTCCCATGTTCCCAAACAATTTATGATGCGCGGTGGTACTCGATGGTGCAGGTACTTTGCGAATTATAAGTCCAGGCATCAAGTCCAAGGCTGCATTACTTTCTTCTGTTGGCAAATCTTAAACGAACCGGGATGGATGGAACCTTCCTCGTTATGTGTATACAGACTAAGTGATTTACAAGCCATTGATTCAAAAAAGTATTGGTTATTAGAGACCGTTGATGACGAAGTACCAGTGACTCAATGAGGGTGATTCTTCATTATATCAGCTCTGATTCATGTTTGTGGAAGTGCAGTGACTAATCCTTGAAAGGATACTAGAGAATTCAAACATTGGCTACAAATGTTTCCTATACACCTTTGAGAGTTATATCTAGATTCTCCTATCAAAACAAAAGTATGTGCCTCCAAACACAGGTGCCCACAAAATTAGCACAAAGTCAATTTTGACGCTCTGTATATATTTTAATACAATTTTTAAAGGTGAATTTCCACTAGTGGTTGTTTTAGAAAAGAAAAAAAAAGAAGAGAAAAAAACATTCATACTTCCAGCTTTTTCTGTACAAAAAATGTCCACATAGTTTAATGAAATTAAACCACATTACTTTTTTTTTTACCACATAGAAAATATATTTCTTGCTAGAATGAACAGACATTACTCATGTGTGTTTAAAGGTTTGAGTTGTTACGATATTATTCATTATACTTCTTAAAGGTGGGTGTTATTTTATTATGTATGAATAAACATGTTCATGAATTTTTAATGAGACAAGGATTTTAACAACTTAATCGCACAATTGGAAATAAAGGTGTATCTTAATCCAAAGTCAAATAAGGTTTTAAGTCATGGAATATTTTTTTTTTTAAATCTAAAAATAATAACTATTTCATCAAATTTGAAACCATCATGTACGAGAAAATCATTAATATATCTCTCAGGTGGGAGTAGGCTTTAGTGATTGATCAATCATCTCAAGCTCCAAAACGAAACGTGAAACGAGAAAAAACCTGACACTAGTCACGAACGCCAGCACTCCTGAATCGCAGAATGACCATGCACTACACACCTACACACCTTGCAGCCTTCCTCATTAACAACACAGCTGCCAATTCCAATTTAGTTAATAAACGCTTTTTGTGTTCTGCAAAGTATCCTTTTTTGCCAGGTACCTGAGGTGACTGACCGAAGCCTCTTCACCACACTAACATCATTGGGGGCTGAGGGAAAGAGAGATGAAGATGACGGGGGGAAAAAGAAGAAGAGTTCGCTCAATGTTTTGTATGACGTGGCAGGAAGAAGCGATCGCTCACAGCCGTCACAAAATATCGCAAATGAGAAATCGAGTCAGGAATTTGATGGGCTGTTCAATTCCAAAGGGTGGTTGCATCAACGCCGTTTTTTATCATCGGTTGAAATAGAGGAAAGCAAGAAAAAGAGAAGAGGAGACGAAAGGAAAAACAAAAACCAGTAGGGGAAAAAAAATAAAAAAATAAAAAAATGTATAGAAAATAAAAAGAGACGTGTCGGACCCGTTTTGTACCCCGCGGGGCCTCAGCTGCCAGGCAACAATAACTAGCACTTACCATGTAGGAATTGGATACCAATGACTTAATTTGATTTCAAGTAGTTTTTAGACAGGGTATACATAGACAACATGTTACCCACGTACATCGTCTTGCCCCCTCACTGTATACATGCATTCATTTCTCTTAACTCTATCATTTCATCATAATTTCTTCAAAGTTTTAACATGAAATTCCTTATTTTAGATTCCAAGATTCTACTGGTTTTTCTCATATTGAGCCACTTTTCAAATGCAAGGAGCGATTGCCTCCTGAGTACGAGTTGCTTGAATTCTGTACCTCATTCCCCCGCACCGTCATCTCATCCGCCAATCCCCCCGAAGGAACAAAGACATTTGCATACATATAACGATCTCGATCATTGGATACATTTCTCAGCATTTAGCACTAAGCTTTCTTAGGAAACACAATATTATGGAGTGGTTAGAGCCACAGTGCTAGTCTAGCGTCGTCTCCGCGCCACAGTTTCTCTGATCAAATTAAGCTACTGAATGGCTCTGCTAGTGTTTCATTTCAACCCCCGTGTGTTCTTAAACACACAACAAGTAATGTGACAGGCCAATTAAGCAATTAACAAAACAGACAGAACATGTCATTTTCATTGACAGTCGATGATAAAACTACAAAAGTGTTCACCAATGATGCTCGGTTTTCTCCTTTAGGTGTTCAGGATTCATCAATAAATTGATTCAAGGAATGAACAAACAACTGGACGTATCTCATAGATACTTTCTAGGGTTATTCCACTATGCGCCCTCTTGAATTGTCTTCAAATGTCTGGAGGGGGAATGGACATGAGCTATCAATCTTGAGAATGTACATCAACACCTAATATAGACGCCTTCATAGACAAGTGATTGTTACTGAATTCATAACTAATAATTCAAAAATAATGACATACTAAGTTGTCCCACAGATTTCAAATGCAGAAATATTAACATTTCTTTGTAACCTGATAAATTTTCAGTATTAAAAAACGACATAAAAGAAATATTTGGTGAGGTTTCCATTTCCAAGTCTGCCAAGACCCACTGGCAAGCTTAACGTACCAATTGTGTCAACTGAAACGTGAAATTAAAATTGGGAAAACTCGAGCCATGTCCAGATTGTCTTCTGGAATACTATTACCACCACAAAAAAAACAGTTACGCCTTAGAATTTATCAGGAGAAAGAAACCATTGTAGTGTACCATTGGGCATGCGGTAACATCATGTAAGTTTGTTGAAGACTCTCTTTTAAGGGTTAAAGTATAATCAGCAAACTATAGAACTACGAAACAACCTACACAAACAACATTCATGCCTACACATAAAAGGCCGCTCAAATGAACACATACATGTACCAGCACCATTAATTCACCCTTCATCATAACAATGGCCAGCAAACATAAGCCCAACCCAGCGCAATATTTCAAGTTTCAATCCCTTTTGAATAGAATCTGGTTTGTATGTGCCCCCCCCCAGAACAACGAGCCATACCATTTATTAACTAATAAGCACATTTTTCACGACCCACTTCTTTCAGCGACCCATTTTTTTTGCACAGCCCAGGATACCTTTTCTGTTTCTTCACACCCACTTCTCCACTTTTGTCACCAGAGAAAGGGGCAAGGGTGTGAGAATGGTGTGATTTTGTACCCCTTGGTTAACCCCCTAGGGGTCTGAGGTGTCCCAACAGCCAATTGACAACCCAGTTCTGTCATCAGGCTAGGAGCAAAAAGAAAAGCCAGCGTGTGGTTTGTGTGCGTACCCCTGGTAGTAACAGGATTAATGGAACAGACCCAGACGGAATTACTGATGGGAATTAACTACATATTATACACACCGGAGCGAGTACAGGTCGCCCTCTAGTAGCATTGATGGTGACTAACCGTGTGTGAGCAATGCGAATTCCCGTAGGTTGTGTTATGAGGGGATGCATGCGCAACCGTACCCACAGCAGGGGGAAAATCCCGGGAAATTTCATGCAGCATTGCCCATTACTACTGTTTCCCCTGCCACTAACAGAAAAAGCAAAACAATGTTTCCAAGTATTTAAACATTGTTAAGAGTATGTTTAACCTTGAAGGTGTCTGAAATTCATCAATAATGGGCCATGTGTTTAATCTAGAGTTGAACAAGTCTGACCTGATTATGTTCATTATAATGTGTATAAGCACAAGAATAGCAATGTCCCATACTTTCTAAACAAACCAAAAAACTGATTGAAAAGTTATTCCAAAAATTAACCATCAATGTGAAAGGTCCAAAAAGTACAAAATATTTTCAAGAAAATAAACCAAAAAAATTAAGTGCAATCAGATCCACTAGAACATGTTTACAACTACTGATTTTCAAATTTGGCTGGCAAACTATGGAGACACACTTGCAGAGAACTTCTTTGCAGAATTTGTTTGACCAATTTGATGGGCGATTCATTATGGTAAATTTACAGTGATTTATTCACAAGCAATGAAACATTATGGCATAGCATTTGCAACAGCTTTATGAAAAATGGAACATTTGGCCACCGATGCCACAAATTGACAGACACACCTACCATACTAATAAAAGCTAACATGTACTTTTGGTCAAGTAAGTTATTTTGTAGTAACTTGGAAGAGAATTTGTTTATGTATGCAAATGATGTAATTAACCTTTTTAAAAAAACCACAAAAAAACATTGCAAATTTCAATACAATAAGTGCCTAAAACCAATTTTGAAATTTTTACTACTATTTCACAACTTTCACAATGAAAGTTTTACCAAACATTGCACATACTTTTGGTTGTACTTGTGTTCTAATGTGAAGTTAATAAAGTCAAGGACTGAACAACTCAAATTGTTGACAAGCAACTTTTTCAAAAGTGTTGAATATCACCAGAAAGCAAATCGATCTTTCCGCATTGAATTCACTTGATCTGTAAGATAAATGCTGGCTATATCTCCCTCTTTTTATGTGGGTCTTAATGACATCTGGAAAATTTGAAATAAAAAAACACATCACCAATGGTTTCTTATTAAATGTTTTTATCCTGAAGAGCTACAAATTGAAACACTGTAAAATGTCAGGTTTGTGTTGGTTCCCTCTGCTGCTTCACTAATAACCAACAACACTGCCTTGTAAGTCATGCTCTGTGCAGCAATGATAAAGACATCTGCAATAATTCATTTCAAAGCTCATCATGTGGAGTTTACCCTTTCACTTGATGATCATACCATCAGGCACTCTCTGTATGACATCAGGCAACTAACAAGAACACCTCGTTGTGTTGAATTTCATAGTTTCAAACAAAACTATTTTGAATCAGGTAATTCTTAAGGGTCTAGCATGTAAACATCTCATTTGAGAAGACAAGTGTCTTTCACAATCCTGGGGTGATTCTCAATGTTTAGACTAGTGGGTTTCATTCAACATCGAAAAACTATTCTGTTATATGTGTGCCCTACAATTGATTTTTAATATATTTTTGTTTCACGATTACTTTCCCAATTATATATTTTTTTAAAAATAAACACTGACTGAGTTTGGTCAGGAAAATGTGGTAACAAGGTGGAGCATCGATGCACGAGGAACAAAGAGGAAGACAAAAGTTTATTTTAAAAAAAATTAGGCGCATTGGTGAATAAACAAACATTGCATGCCTATTTCCATTGGTTTTGCTTTTATAACAATACATTCAGAAATTTAAAACAGATACTGACCGACCTTGTTACAACGAAATGATTACAATGTAAAAAAATCTCAAATGGATTTTTAAAATGTAACCGTTATAATGTGATTTCCCTCATACCTCCAATGCAAACATCTAGACAGAGAGACCAACCAGAATCAAAATGGCTGGTCAATATAAAGCCACTGACTAAGAAAAAAACAGAAATTTTTTGTTGGATCTTATGGCGAGCCACATCACAGCAAGTACACAGGTAACTCAAGAATGTCCAGGAATACAAATCCCAAATCTAGGAACCTCAGTGTAGCAGTTTAGTCAACATCTTAGTCTAGCCTGAACAAGGTTATCAAAATACCTTGGCATCCCTCTAATTCAAAGATCCATTGCATCTTCACAGCTTCCAACAAGTACACCTACATGTTAATTGAGACACTACCAAATTGTGCACAAACCTAAAACCACACAAGTGATGTCTACCAAGACCCCAGTACCTAATGGTAAAGCACATAACCGGCTGTCATGGAAACTTGAACGCTGCCTTGTCGTTGTGAAGGCACTGCACGCGCCTCATACCGACCCCATTCCTGCATGCCTAAGCCAGCCCTACCTAATGGAACAAGGAGTACGGGAGAAGGCTGTGTCAGACAGCACGCAAGCCGGTAGTTGTATGCAGTGGAGGACGGGAGAGAAAAAGCGGCGGGAAGAGAACTGGAACACCGGGGCCTGGCAGCTTTATTCATGTGGAACGGGGGTCCCTGTTGAATGAGAGATTTGATTCCCACACCAATGTGACGTCTATACATCACTCTATGCTTCCATGCATCTTGCATGCCACATTAGATTGACCCAGATAGGTTTTTTCCCCCTCTCTCTTTCTATCACTGCCCCTAACAGCTTTGTCTTGGCAGCTCAATTTACTCCGGCTGATGGTTAAGGGGTTAGACTCGGCTGTGTGTGAATGCCCGAACGAAGCACACAAGCGTAGAGTGTCTACAAGAGACGGCTTCAGTTTATTTGGTCAGTTAATTCACGTACGCATAATTTGGTTTGTTAGGATGTTAGGTCTAATATTTGGATTATCTTGGATCATCTGTTTGATTTGTTTAAAAAAAATGAATTTATCCTTGGAATCTACCAAACAAAATGTCTGAAGATATTACGCCATTAAACAACATCCACTGGTTAACAAAGTCATTCTTTCAATTATTGTTCTGTCAAGGTGATTGTCTCTTAAATTATGTAAAAAATAACTGAGAAAGAGTCTTAATAATTCAGTTTTTGAGGGATCCAGAAGTATGAACAAACCTCTTTTTATCTTACTAGAAATTTATGTTTGTAAGAAGAAACTGAGGAGAAAAAAATGTTCTTAGAGAAATACCAAGTTTACTTTCCTTCTATGGAACTTTAGAAAGCAATCGACAGCTGTAATCACACTCTGCAATATGGGCATCGCTTGAACATTTTCATTCACTTTTGGGTTTTGGCAGGTAAGACAACTGTTGCAGAATGTGAAAGAGTCAAAGACTCAGAAAGCATACACAATGCAGTGACTCATAACACTCAATGAAGGAACTTTATTTACAAGAGCAGGATTTACTGGACATTCAGTAGTACTGGAGAAACATGTAAAGACCTTTTAATGAGATATCTGTATTGGTGTTAAAACACCAATACAGATATCTCATTTATCCCCCACTGAAACCAATGTAACACTGAGGTTGAGAGAGGCAATAGTCTGGACCCTGTGTACATGATTGGATCTGCACTGAAGTTTGCTTTTGTAACAAGGAGCATGACCAAGATGACTGAACCATGATATTGCTGCCTTTGTTTTATCAACATACAGCAGTTTGAACAAAGCCCTTTGTAATAATGACGGCAAAACAGCAGGGAAATACCCAAATCCTTCTGATAATTGATTGTTGCTTTCTATATGGATAAACCCTCTACCTGACAAGTTTCAAATTGAATTTGTGAGCCTTCAACGGTTAGAATTGTTTCTTTCTTTGTTTTCCCTGTTTCCTTGTTTCTCTCTAAATATCTCCTAATTTTGAACCTGTTTTGAGTTTCTTGATGCGGTATCTCAAAGCTGCATTACACCACAGGGATTTAGTAAGTTCAATAACTCAACCGTCTAAGCCTGTTCTTCAATCTTGCTGGATTTGGTTTCAAAGAATATAAATATCATTTTGACAGCACATGCACACAATTTTTTCCAAACTTTAATGATAACAACTTTGAAAGGTATTTTACAGTTCCAAAGACCCCTTTCAACAACTGGATGTGCATCAACACTAGACTAAAATTAACTCCATAAATGAAAGCCAATCACAAAAACATGTTTGTGTAATACAGAGAGTATGCCAGTTTTAAGGGTTTGTTGGAATACAATCTCTGTCACTTTTCCCCTTCAAGAACCCCAAATGACATTGATAATATGATGGAATATATGTAAGTAGAACAGTAGTGGAATTCAGCTGCAACTGAACTGACCTGCATGCCCATCTGACTAAGCACAAGCACAGAGATGTCCAGACACCTTATACGATATGCTGAAACTGAACTATGTCCCAATACATCAGACCTGTGACATTAAGCACTCCCAATAAATTCATTCAAACTTGGGACCAATGATGTGAAACGATGCCCTTTCCTGTTAAGTTGACAGAGAGTAGAGAGGAATGGGAGGTTGCCCTGCTAGGGATGAGACTTAGCCATTGCTACCACAGCAAACTGGGAAAAGACAAACACACACACACATGGAAAGTATTAACTGAGCCACTTTGAGTATTGTTGATCCACCAGTCGTAATGAGGCGATTAGCCTGCCAGTTCCAATGTTCATCTTCTCCTAAGAAATTCTGGAAAAGACTTCATTTATGATTGACGGTGAAGGATCCCTACCGCCTGACCTCAACTGAATTTCACAGTAGCGCTGAAAAGACAATCTTAGAAAATGAAATTGTTCACAACTTAATTGTTTGCCTTTAAATGGTTCCTTTCAACAGAAAAATATGACTAATTTTAGTCAATGATAGTTTGTTACCAGGGTGATACACCATTTAACTTTTTAACTGATCCTCCATTTTCCAAGACAACTACTTAAAAAGTGCTCATGTATTTGAGAGAATGCTCTAAAGTTTAGGCATTTTGAACTTATTTTTGTAAACGTTTTACTGCCTATCTAGACTGACAACCAGGCAATCCATGTAAGAAAGGATTTCAAACACACCTCTCTTTAGAATATCTTATGAAAATAAAAGCCTTACAGACTGAAAGATTTCTCAGATTTACACAACAAACAATAAATCATCTATTTTGAGAAACTGCAAGTCTATTGAATCTGCTAACAATTATGGTTAGTCTTCAAGCATCAGCCAAAAACCTTATAGGTACAAACACTGGCCATGATGTGTTATTTTTGAGAGCTTTTGGTTACCTTAATAAGAAGGTAAAAAATTCCAACATGTATGCCAGCAATCCATCCAGACCTTCTAAGTTAAGAGCTTAGCTTTCATACAAGCAAAGATCATCCACTCAGGTCCAGGGGGTCAACTATTCAACACCTCAAACTCCTGAAAAGGTCGAATTGCTACAACCATTACCCAAATGATTATTGCTCAACCTTCTTCCCATACCTTAGGTTTAAGGTGACTGGTGAGTCGTCAATCACATCAAGTAACAGATGTCCCCCTTCCAGCGGCCCTCTTTAAGGTGTTAATGGGCCGTTAGGAAATATGAAACGAAACATGAATTTACAACTGTGGCTGCTCATCCACCAACCCACTTGAGAAGTGAGAGATTGACATTATGGCCGGGTCTTATTTCTTAAAGATATAGAACCTGACTTTAAGAGGGAATTTAGAATCACATCAGGTGAGATGAAAAAGTTAGTAAATCACATTCTGTAACACGGTTATAAGATAGCCCGCCTGGTTCTGTTATGTTGACGTTTCCAAGAAACCATTACAAATACACAGACTGAAAAAAATAAGTTCCACACTGACTACAATCAGGACTAAATCAACTGCAATGG
>CM021541.1:6165093-6183354 GCA_010994315.2 Pisaster ochraceus | reverse complement strand
CAATGGGGACGTCGCTAAAAAAAAAACTCCAAACAATGGGAGAACAAAGAGAAGTCCTCGATTTACTGGACTCACAAACATGTGTGAGTTGGGGGAGGGGGTCAGCAATAAGTATTGTAGTCAATTAATGTATTTTCAAAAATTGAACAGGATATTGGCAAACCTTTCTCCCAAAGAAGCACACACAATCAATTTGAATCAGGAGAGTATGCCTATAATTACATACTGGTCATCTTCTCGTCATAATGTCAAGGAAGTACTCCAAATAAATAACTGTAAACAGATATTTCATATCACCACCTTTTACAACAAGTATACCCATTCAGATAATATTTCCATCATTGCAAATGGAAGTAATTACAAGTTGGCGTAACTTAATACTCTAGCAAGGTGAGAGTGATATACAAGTATTTAAATAAATCAATGTTTTGATAATATCTGATGTAATATTGCTAATGCTATTAGAAAATAAGAGTACCCAGGATTAAACACAACAGTTATTGGAAAATGAGGTATGATGAATGAAGATTGAAGACTGGCAATTTCAGCTACCAAGAAGTTAGTTATTTTGTTGATTCGAGATTTCCTTACCTATTCCTATGAAAATGGTAATGGTCAGATTTAAGAATTTGCTTTTATGCTTTATCTAAACATTTTAAAGATTGTAGGAAGAGATGGGATGTAAAGGATAAGCAGAAGGTAGAGTCTAGGCAAGGTGAAGAACAGGTAGACCATTGACCTAATCATTTGATGCAAAGAAATGAACAAGTTCAAGCAGTATTTTAGCTGCTTATGGCATTGAGCAAAAGCCAAAGGCTGTGGCTGAATGGCAGCTTTGGCTGCAGCTATGACTAAAGCAGAGCTGTCTATTCCTTTCTGATGTGGAGATGCTAGATAGCAATAAACATATATACCAGGTAAATTTCCATTGTTAATGCAATACCGGGCATTTCAGAGAACATTGGATTTTACCCAGTTTGTCCCGGTTTACCCAGTTTGCGCCATCTAGATGCTAAATAGAGATGCAGTGGTTAACAGTTACATGTATACCAGCAGTTGAAACCGGGTAAATCCCTGCCTCATGTTGAGCACCAGATCATAGCTATGAGCATGGTGTCAGTGTGGCACCTCTGTACATCTAGCCACAACAAGGGCAGCCAGATAATGCCCTCAAATACTAGGATTATTGCTAGATTATCACACATCACAACCCACCATCAATGACTAACAACAATACACTGTCTAATGCTATTATCTCTGCATTAACCCATTTAAGCTCTCTAACCCACTTAAAGGTGCAGTGGAACTTATTCAGGGGAAATAGGGTAGGGTGACTCAGCTGGTAGAGTACTGCTAAAAATTAACCAAAGATAGCAGGTTTAAATTTCCTTCTGAACAGGTTTTGTTAACAAAATGATTTCCTTCCAAATTAAAAGCAAAAATTTCTTTTGTTCAGCATATTGTTTGAAAAAGAACTGTTAAATTTAAAGTACTGTGCCACAACTACTACTTAGTCTGTAGTACATAGATAGGAACTTTGCAACAGCTTTTCCAAACTATTTGTTTAGCTAATGGTGATATAAATATTGTCCAGTCCTTGAGCTAATTCAGCCATTTTACTAAATTAAACCCGTTTTAATCTTTTACTTGTTCACAAATGCACTAAATTGCTTGATCCTGTATCCTTGTACATTTAAATGACATTTCTGAAAGTTATTGATTATGTAAAAGAAGTAAAATAATAAAATTCTTTTTGAAAATCCCTTTTTTATTACCAGATCCTAATATTTCCTTAATTTTTCTTCATTCCTCAGAGTGTAAAATCTTTAACGATGGTAAAAAAAGTTTCAAATTTAGATTGAAGTATGCATATTAGAAAATCAAATAAGAAACTGTAATTTGCAAGTAAAACAAAACAAAATCCACACAGCTCTGAAAATCACCAAGCGTACGCCATTTTAAGCTGATCACGATTATAAAGTATTTTAGTTAAAATTGTCTAACAATCCTTTGTTAAGTTTCCAGACCAATAACTGGGTTGTGTGATTGTCTATTGGGAGCTAATTGATTGTTGGCCAACTCTGTACTTGAATTCCATGAATTCCCTAAAACAATCCCCAATAAATGATATAAATAATCATGAATTGAATACTGTATTCAGCGGAGTAGATATAATCATAGAGTAAACACCAGCTGTTCTATACAGCATGAATTGTTGTTTGTTGATTGGAATTCTATTTCCAAAAGGCCATTGATTATTAACTAAAATATGTTTGTAATTTCTTTTGAATAATGCAGCCCTTATGTATGTAACTTCCTTGTATGGATAGGCTATGTAAATAGTTTAATAACAATTACTACTATATTAGAAATTCTAATTAAAATTAAGCTGTTATTATTATATTTATCATCTTTGTTAAAGATTGTCAAAGACACTGAGCACACGATAAAACAGAAATAAGCTTTTATTTATAAAGAAGTGTTTATTTAGAGTAACATTTATCAAATAAATTGCAGAATATGTTTCTCAATTGTAGAACCTCATCAGTAAGGTAAAATGAGACAACAGCAAACAGCATCTGGCTTATTACAATAACCATGAACAGACTGGTATTAACACAACCAAATATGGAATCTTTTAAAATCTAATCAACTTCAAAATTTTCAAATATAAACAAATTTATGACTAGATTGTAAAAGCCAAAATCAAACTAACTCAATCCCCCCTTGTTTCTGTAAACACTGTCCTCCTCGTGTATGATTTGTGCATCATAACTGTTCTCAATATTGTCCTTAGTGCTAGGAATACTGTCACAATTGCAAACATTCTAGCAAATATTGAGCATCATAAGTTGTGGTCAAAAGAAGACAAGTCAATGTAGAAACCAAACTGACCACATCCAGTTTTAGTTTAACCAAAAAGGTCAAGACTAGCAGCGCACTATTACAACAATAACCAGAATCCAACTACAGTCCACAGTCCATGATCAAACATACATCAACAAGCAGCTTCAAAGTGAACGACATACCTACAAAATCATGTCCCCCTAGCTAGTAAATCATACATCAGCGATAAAGTCCTCACTAAATAGACCGCACCCAAAGAATTATTTTCCAAAACCATTGTTCCAGACAAATGTTTGTCAAAAAAGTAAACACGAATGCTAGTTGTTCTTACCTAGTAAGCATCTGTGACTGTGGAGCTGAGCATCTGTCTTCCATTTGACAACTGGCTGATGAGATTCACCCAGCCTTTGCCTCAGCTTTAATGCCCGCCTTGTTCAACCAGCAATACAGCGCTTAGTAACCATACACCAACGACCGCATTCCCTTCATAACGGCATTCTTTATGGTCTACATAATGTTATGACTCACATTTTTTTACCCCTTTCTTTCGTCACATTCTTTGAAAATTCAATTTTTTCCCCCTCCAGTTTGGGGTGGAAGTGATCACGTCCACAATGTCTACCTGATTATCCTTAAAGGAACTACCTACATTGATAAAGTAAAGTACCTTGATTCGTTCACAGAGCTAATGGTGACCAGCACTAACATTATGATTGGCGCAAAGTCTTGCACTTTAAAACCAGACTAAAATTTGAAAAACATTTTGCGGCCACGACACTTTCTATATTGGTTCTTGACAAGCAAACAGGGAACACATTTTTTGCCATTTTAAAATCCACACTGAACTAAAACAACCTGAAGTTCCACTTGATTTAGGGTTCACAGCTAATTCAAAACAAATTTAATGACAATGCATTATCAGGGAACACTGCTTCAGTTTGGTTCCCTCAATGTGCACCATACTTTCCTCAGAGGTTGTTAGATGGTCTGTCTTCTGCAATGGGTCTAAAATCCTCAGTTAAATATATTGACCTATCCATTGGAACTAAACTACCAAAGATTATTGTGCTGTTCTCAGCAGAGCAAAAGCCAATCACAATAGTTGAATTTGTTGACCATGTAACATTTTTAGGGAAGAAAGATATCGGCCAAATCAAATTCATTAGCTTTTTCCCCTTCTCTTGAAATGATTCACCAGCCCATGATACATTTCAGATTCAACCGACACTGCAGTTTCTAGAAAATGATGACGTGTCGGGACGAACAAACTTTCCTGTTTGGTTTATCATTACTAGTGATTCTTCAGCTGAGTTAGATTTCCTTACAGTTGACCATTCTGAAGAAAAGCAATTAGTTTAAGTATTTCTGCTACACTCAAATGAAAAAGTACTTCAAGTGGGAACTATTTCAAGACTGATTACCAATCTTCTCACAACAAGACAATCTTCAGATGCTGACGTGATGTCAGAGTAATGCCTTCCTGGTAGGTTTGTTTTCTGAACAAAATACTTCTACTCATGACAATGTACTTGATTGCAACTCAGGCTTTTAGTACCATTCTTTATGGGTCTCATACCTGTCTTCAGAGTCAGGACAATGGGCTCAACTGTAAACTCTCACTTACAGTGCTCCTCAGAGTGTCCAGGTACTCCTTCTCCTGTAGTCTTTCAATAATCACAACAGTGTACTCAACCCTACATTGTGCTACTCACACAGTATACCTTTTACTCAAACCAGCACCCATGCTTTTAGAAAGAACTTATTTCAGCCTTTGAGAAAGGCTTTGCTAGATTCATAACAGAAGGGTTACTACCAGTGTTTGCATTTGTACCACAGGTCATTGGATGGAAAGCAGTTAACAACAGCTAATTCTTTTATTTTTTGGAAAGTGTTAACTTTCATATCCAGGCTGTTCTTGCGTCTATTTGTACTCATGATTGAGTAATTTCTTCTGTGTTGCTGACACTCATGACTAGGCCTACTCATGACTTTCAGCAACACCTCTTGTACCTTGCCTTTAACATCAAAATAAATCTTGAAACCAATCACTAAACAACATGTTTTATTCATTTATATCACAGTATACTGTTTAGAGGCCCTATAAGACTCATTGCTTTTCTGCAACATTCTAGGAAAAGTCTAGAGGGGTGTAAGTTTGACAAGCGAGCCGGGGCATCACGGAGCAGTTTTCAACAAAGAAATTAAGTTCTGAACAATGATTTGGTGGCTATGGGAATTCAGTTGCAGATGTAATTCCAAACTTCAGGGCTTACACACAGGTCGACCCCAAACGAAGGAACTATTTCTTTGACAATCTGGTATGTTTTTTGCTTCTTTTTTTCTTAGCAAATCTTATGAGCCTCTGGAGAATTAGCATTATGACACAGGCTGACACAAATGCTGGAAAAAAAAGAAGATAAAAACACCCTTTTGTTTATTAGTGCCATGTTTTCAAACATTAGTTACATTGAGACCAAATTCAAATATTCTGTCATCAGGCCCCAAAAGATTTGAAGCCCACACAGGGCCGAAGATCAGGCACTCTCATGAGAAAGTTGTTCAAATACATTTTTTTCCCAGCAGCAACAAAAAGGATATAAATGCCCCCAGTCTGTCTGCAGTAAGGGACGATCTCTTAAAACCTTTGGCATTGTATCAGAGATTTGGGGAAACAAATGTTGTGAAGTGTCAAATGCCATTTGACTGCACTTCCAGCTTAGTATTGATCTGATGCATTCAAAGTAATGGAATTTAACTGCAGGGCACAAATGTAAAATGAATGATCAAGTAATGTAAACCATTGTAAAGGTTATGACGGATTTATGTACAAACTTTTAATAAGTTATTACCTTCCTGAAGGTGTTTTGGGAAAAAAAAGACCCAATCCCAAGAGAATTTGTGTGCAATTTTTATAAGTAAGAAGAAGTTAATTGCGTACGCATCATGGGGGTTGTTTTGTTCTTATCAAATCCATACTTGACATAAAGTATAATAATAATGAGCATTTAAGCACCGTTTGAAGCAGCTCTTTTTAAAGTCTAAGCTGAGCGTGATTGCAGAACCTGTTCTAGGATGAACTATGAATAGTTGTGCAGAAACCAACACACTCAAACTGTGTACATAAAACCTTTCCAACAATCAAACTAAGTGAAATGACCCAGCCAGGGTATATAAGACCATCTACAGTTACCAAAAAACTACAACCATTAAACAATAATTTAACTCAAGAAAACTTGCCCAGGGGATCAACCAAACCCCAAACTGCAATGCTCAGACGCTTTTCAGAAGTTGGTGTACAATGCCAGTAAAATCCACATGGTAATAGTGCGTCATGCATTCCAACCATGGAACACAATACTTCAGGTATTGAATAGCTACACGTTTTGACACCTGAAAGGTCTTGTGTATAAAGCTACCTCCGCACCGTCCGGCCAAATTAAGTAATAATGAGTGACATTCGGGAACAATTGCAGCTTATTTTCCTTGTCATCCAAAGCGTGGGAAGTAAAACAAATTTAAGCCGTCTCTCCATCTACTCTCAAAGTGAAGTTGTTCACCTCAACTGTCCCCAAAAACATCAAGTGTTACAGTTTCCAGTTGTCAGATTATACTACAGAAAGGATTGCATTGAGCAATGCATTGACTTCATCATTTTATTCACCAGCTTGTGTTTAAAACTATTCATTTTCTTTTTAACTAAATATAATAAAATCTTACTGATCAAGATTTCACAGTTTTCAACCAACAGACAATTGGTCCTCGTTTATTGCTTTTTACTACACTCTCATGCATAGACACTCTATGCATAATTTCGATTCAAAGTGAAGTTGATTGCATATCTAATGTTCATAAAGTGTTAATAACTGCAATAGAAAGAATAATAATGAAGTACATAGTTCAAATGAAGAGCCAATATCTCACAAACAAGATCACTGTTGAAGCACACCCACACACAACAATTTAAAAATGTCTCTAAAAGGTGTCCAGTTTTGTTTTTAACTAGTCTTGGAGGTTAATAATAAGACAGAGAGCAAGTTGGGTAGACCTCAAATTGTGGGCAACTGAAAAAGAAGGCAACATGACCAGCTATCTGGAGTAAGGTTAAAGGTAAGTTTCACTTCTTTCAACAGTGAAACTGATTTTAATAGAACAGTTATTTCCCTATAAACCAGTTCCAGCATATGAACTGAAACTATACAGTAACAATTTAAACATAAAACAAAACGTCCAACCAGTCCTTCATTTATGTAGTTAAATATTTAGTGGCAACAACACCATGCGAAAGGTTTGTAGAACAGAAACCGTTTCACAGCTGCATTCCAGTTTTCCATCTTAAGTGGGGGAACTAGTTGAGCAATGTGACAGGTCACTAGTTGACCGTGTTCTCAGAGAGGGGCTGTCACTACCGGTAAACCTCAAATTGAGAGCTGTGTGCGACCGCTCATGTAACCCGAACATTACCGCGATGCTTACAAGCAAGCTCGCTGCCTCCTGAATCTGAGCAAGTAGTCCCCCAATGGAACAGCTTCGTCACCCCCTTCAAACAATCCCACTCATCCACAAAGAGAAGGGGGCAGAGCGCAGAGTAGTGTTAGCAAAATACACATCAACATCCATCCTGGCCCCCCATAATAACAATATCCCTCTCACCAACAACAATGTTGTTCTACAACATGTTTTTCTTTTTAGCCAAAGTTTTCTTTTCATTTACATTTTGTTCCCCTCAATAAACAAAACTGTGAAAACAACAACACCAAATTCAGAGAAGTATTTGCATTGGAGAGCACCCTGTCCTTTGTGTCGTTTCCATCCAGAAAATGATCCTTTCGGGATCCAAGGGGGTCATTTGGGTGACAGAGACAAGAATCTTGAGTTTATAAATCTCAACAAGTGTGTGACTCTGCCCTGCAGCTTCACATACATTGTTAACCATACAGATCTCAGGGAATGGACAAAAGGTTCCTCTTAAAAACAGTTTTCAATTTATCTTCATTTTTGTGCAGGAAGCATAGCTCAAAATAATGTAGCAAGATTTAGCCAGTGTTTGAACACAAAACAACTCGTCTGGAAATGTGCTACTTACTCAATGTTATCTTCTGCCAGTAGGCGAACTATTAGCTTGATTTCATGCCTTAATCATTCTAAAGAGAAAGCACTGAAAACATGAATAGTGCAAAACATTCTGTACTCAGTACTAACTTTCATTCAAGAAAGACTGTACATGGTTCTTTACCAATAGAGCTAATTCATGTAACTATTACTAGGTCGTTTAAACCATTACATAAAAGCAAAACTTGTTCCCAACCAACCGCCCCTCCGGACAGATGATAATGATGTCGGTCACGAGGGGCAGAAACCAGGCCATTTTATCCAGCTGACCCACTTTGCCAGACAGTTAAAGCTGTCAAGTGCTACATAATCCACCTACCCTTCTAACAATGTCCAGGACAAAGAGACAGAGTGAGAGAACTTAAAATAAAAAAAAATTGAATGATGTAAAATAAAACTGGGCTTAATCCCTGGTGCGGAATATTCATGAAGTGAGAACATAATCTGGAACACCTGCCATGTGCTACTGTGGGTCTGCCATGCTACTGTGGGTTGCAGACAAACCACCGATCATGGCAAACAGTGAGTGAGTCCTCCTCAATCCCCCCCCCCCACCACAAACAAGGGTGACTTGCGTCTCAGTTTGTTATTTGTTAAGTTTGGTGTGACCAGGGTCTTTGACAATCTTTCTATAATATTATGCAGTCTTTTTGTGTTTTATCGAGTCGTTGCAAACACAATTACTGCAGGGTGTTTTTGTCTCACCTTACTACAATAACTACTTAAAGACTTTCTCCCTGGGAAGTTTAAAATCTTACAACTGAAATGAGTTTCACAGGGTCTGTTGTCATTAACCACTTCATGTTAGATGGTGTGTGTACGCACAAAATGGCTACGCACATGATTTTAAACACCCAGAACAACTTCGAAGCAGCCTTAATTGTTTGCACCCAGGCATTCCATTGTGTAGCAAGTACATGCATGCACCTACCGTGATGTGGTTCATTTTAACCATACAAATCCATAGAAAAAAAGGTACTGGAATTCATGCTCGCAATATCCCTTTTTCTAGGGGTTATTGCATAGGCCTAATCCCAGATTCCTCACCTTTGTCCTTTTGTTATACAAATATGGCAAACAAGAATGAACAGGCTGCCACCATTGTTTATCATTGCATTCAGCTCAATAGCAGGTGAGTGCGAGTGTTCTGAGATTCCAGCATACCATGGCAGATTATCAGCCATGACTTATGGCCAAGGTTTGTGATTCACGAGGAGAGCCTACTCATATTTTCTCACATGACAACATCAAATCCTAGTGCTAACTAAAAGAATCGTTATTGTCTTTCCTTTGTCAAGTCAGGGTTTCACGCTGGCAGCAATATTTTCAACAACAAAAAGAACAACAGATTTCTCCAAAAGCTCCAAAAAGTTCCAATAAATAATACCTTGAATGGGCACAGGCTTTTTTCAGAATACCGATGTGAATTGGTACCAGACCACTGTATGAATATCATGTTATTCAATGCAAAGTCATATTGCATTGCAAAGGATGGCTCGAAAACAAGTGTGGTACCCGAATCACAGTTAGCACAAGAAATATGTTGACAACTGTTTGATAGGGGTGACTTAAACCATAATATCTAGACAGTGATTCAAGAATGAACAAATAATTGGTAATAGTGGTAATTGTCCAGCAGATTTAGGTTTATAGCTGACACCACATCAATCCTATCACTTTTCAACATCAAGTTTTCTAACAAATTTTTGTTAAGAAAGAAAGGTGTTTTGTTGTCTGGTACGAAAGTACTAGACTAAGACATTGTTCTGATTTATTGCAAATACTGTCTCAATAAAGCCCAAGTCAATCAATCAATCTATAAAGTGAAATTAATGGTTTGGCAATGCCTCTGCACACTTTACTCAAAATACAATTAAATTAACAACCTGTAGTCAATTACAGTGAATTGATCTTTAATGCTTTCAAAGTTTGAGGAACTCTTTCTATGTAAATAAAATCCAACTTGTTATTGGTATTGTGCAAGTAGGAAGTACCACATGGAAAAACATAGGTCTGAAGTTAGCTCTTGTACAATGTACATTTGTTGAGACTATCCTGTACATAGCTAAATAAAAGGCATCATTCCAGTTTTACACTAAGCCTCATTGTGGACAAGTTCAGAAGTGTAGATTCTGGATGACTTTTACCAAGACCAAGACCAAAGATGTGTGATGAGAAAATAAACTTAGAATTAATATCATCCTTAAAAAGAAATCAAACAATACAAAGATTTGCATGACAGAAAAATGAAAGGCAGTGTTTGTGTGTGGTAGGCCTATGGGATGTATAACCAAGCCCAACAATTATCATAGAATTATGAAAACATAAGTTATTGATCTATTTTTGTGCTGGCTGAGTTGCCATCTGTTATCAAAACATCTCAAAATAACCATGTCAGGCCAATTACGACCAACAGTCTCCAAGGTCAACCAATGTCAATCACTACAAACTACTTTTGGAAGAAACAGTAAAAACCTAAAAACTCATTTATGAGGTGTCTCCGGGCGGACAAGAGGACATCTGTAAGCTTTCGCTCAGGACCAAGGAACAAACAAATTCAACAATTACCTTTACATCACACACACATCCAACTCTCTCATTAAAACCCACAGACTGCTCTGCGCTTTTTTCTTTCTTTCTTTTTTTTTTTTTTGGGGGGGGGCTACATCCTTGATAACCCCTGTGACCACAAGTATTTTTAGAGAAGGAAAATAAAGATGGCTTCCACCCTTCACCTTGTCCTTTCAAGCAGATGTCCCAGGCTCACAAAAAAACATGATTTAAATCTCTACACCCAAGGAAACACCTTGACCTTGGGTAGAAATATTGCCTCCTTGTCTAGACAGATTATTAGTGACTACGTCCTGGGGGAACTCAGCGACAGGGCTTCTTGGGTCCCAAACAGGAACCCTGGGGGTTAAGGGGGTCAAGAGAAACAACAAGTGAGAAATTGGGAATGGGGAACAACTATACTGGATGTCTAGTCAAACCATTAAAATGGCAAATCTGTAGGTTGGTAGTCATGTGACTTGACAACAATAGAATTATCCCTTGTTTTGAAAATTTTATGAAAAACAAACAAGGGCAGTAAACATTGAGTAATTATCATGTTATAAAGTGACTTGTGATAACAAGTAGGCAAAATGTGTATACCTTATTGTTGGGGCATTCCTGGATGGAGCATTAAAACATGATTAAATATCCAAAGCGGCTGTGCTCCAGCTCAAATATTTGTTTATTTCAAAGAATCCAGGAGTCCTCAAGTAAAGGTTTGGTGCACTATAAAGAACTCAAGTATTCATGTGACAGTCTCAATCCTGAACCTTCCTTGATTGAACAATCTTACGAGTACCAACAATCTTACAGAAAATGTTCCCTTTTAAAAAAAAATGCTGTAACAGTTTACCAGACAGATTTCACTTTCAGTAATTATCTGTACAAAAAGGTATTGTTGTTTGCTGTTTGTGGAACAACAAAAATCATTTTAAAAAATCGTCCACTCTTTTTAAAAACTATTTTTAGTTCTGAAAGTGTAGTGACAAAATATAGCCTACAGATGCAATTTACTTCAGTTAAACACTACTTAAAAAATATATGGCCAGTTAGTTATCTGCAAAAAGTGGTGATCTGCACATTGTGTGATGCACTTTACACTCCATTTTAAGTGAACTCAGCTTCCAAATTTTACCACTGAAAATTTCTGCCCAACCATCCACAAATTTGAAATAATGTTTAAATATAACACAATTTGATTTCCATGATTAATCAATACAAGGATCTGCTTCAAAACCAAATTGTAAATGGCATTGTTTTTGAACCATACAACTCTGAAAAAAAAGGAACATTTCTTTCATGATCTTCTAACATTTGACCAAATCCCTGGACTAAAAATAAAACTGCATTCCCCTGATGGTAAATCAGTTCCTGATACATGTCACTAAGCAAATCCTTGATCTCTGTCTATAACAGTACAGCGACAGAAAAAAACCTACACATCTACTTTGAGTAAGTCATTCACCTATGGTATTTACGTCAGCACAATGATTAATCTCTGAGACATATTTGTTATTGTATGCAATTTAGGACGATCTTAGACACCTGTGAATCTATCTTCAAAGCATAGCGTAAAAACAAATTCTATACCGTTGAATCCCCCCCCCTCTCGTTTTCGTCATCATCCCCAGTACGCTGTTTAGCACCAACGGACGATATCAAACCAAAGTGTTCGCTCACTCAACCAGACAACGCTCGCTTGGACCCGGCACGGCGAGAAGGCCCAGGGGCAATCAGCGACAGTTGTGTCCGCTCCGATACTTTCCGCAACTTCCCCCCTACCTCTAAGCTCAGGTTGCTTAACGCTCCAGATGACTCCAGACTAAAGATATCTAAAACAAATGAGGCATGCGGAAACTGCACAATTAAGTTGCCTGATCAGTCTCAAATGTGAGATTTCCTTCTCTCTTCTCATCTACTGCTATCCTCCCTTCCGAAAAAAACAAATCTTGTATTTCAGGGAGGGGGACCATCATGACTGCAAGCTGCAGTAGCAATGCCAAGACAGCAGGGAGGGACTTTGTCACTGCGGTTATTTACCCAGGCCGATGGGGAATTTTGTTTGTAGCAAACTGCACAGATTACAAAATGACAATTGGTGTTGGGTCAGTTGTTTGCCTCTCTGCTATCGTCCCCAGGAGCTAGAGTTCTCATTCTGATTAATGCCTTTTTTTTTTTCATGAGTCAGTGTAGATCAGAGTTTGTGCCATAGTGAATTTTGTTCAATTAACATCATACCAAATTTGTCCTTTCTGTTCTCAGAGTTCACACAGTAAAACCACAAATACCAACCAAAAACAAAGGAAAAAAACAGGGTTGAGTTGAGTCTTAAATTCTTATGAGACATCAAAACCACTGAAGAAAAGATTGGTTGAAATGAGTAATGTGATATTTTAGCTGTCATACCCAAGTTTTCATAGTGAATCATCACCAACATAAACCCTATTTGAAACTTATTTCAAGAAGAACTCCTTAAGAGTGAAATTGATACTTGTCTCCTATTTCTGCAGTGAGTGATTTGATAGTTTAGAAAGATGCTGGTTTAGGAAGCTGTCAAAAATTCACTGTCAACAGTTGAAAGTTGAATGAAGTCACATCCCAGATCATGCATTTACTTGACTCTAAGGTATTATCTGCTGGAAAAGCATCTTTAACCAAGCTGTGTCCTGAAAGATATTTACCTGAAAATTCTGGGAGAACTCCGGACATAATGGAACATGATGGAAGTTATAAGCGACTCTTGAAGGCACGGGCTGCAAGCCTGACATTTTGAAAAAAAATGTCCAACAATTTGAACAAATTTCCTTGACTAGCTTCTGATGAACACTAGGCTCCTATGTATAAATCCAGTGTGGCACAGACTGAAGTTCATGCACAAATGATCCATTGTTATCATACCAGTTTAAATCATCTCTAAACAAAAAACAATATTCTATTGATGAGAAGGGTGAGTCAATTATATTAAATATGGACAGGTTCATTTACACCTTGTCTTCCTGACGCAACAGTTACACAAGTCTCTACTACTGCAACATGTCACAATAACACAGACATGGTGTTTTCCTTAATTTAACTTGTTGCCCTCTTTGTAGGTTTTTATGATGAAATCTTCCCCCACTGTAGATCATAACCCCCTAAAATATCAGAAAAGTCATGGTTTGGAAGGTCCCACACCAGGAAATATAATCAGCTAATGGACTGCAATGAACAGAAACTAAAAGTGACTTGTATGCCAATTTACATATACAGCTCCATTCAGGATGGTTAGAACTGATACTAGGCCGATGGCCTGTTGACACTAGTTCATTTGGTATTTATTATAAAGGCCAGTTCCTCAAAAAATATAACTAAACCAAGACAAAAACTAGTACTGAAATTAAATTTACACTTCCTGTTTCCTGTTTGAAAGGGGGAACAATATAAAAAATAGGAGAGGACTTTATTGGGGGGGTATATAAAATCAATAGTGATTGATGAAATAGCCCACAGGTTTGATTATATTTTTCATTTTTTTATTGATTATTTTTGAGTTTTATCATAATGATAATACAGCCAATAAATCTTGTATCTTTCAGGCAATAAGACCAATGAATCCTCTGTAGTACTTATTGCTGATAGCCAGAGGGCATAATCAAACCCACGCAAACATTGAATGATTGGTCAGTTTTATGAAAACACACCTACAGCAAAGTCATTTTAAGGGAAATGAAGAAGGATATATAAGTAACAAAAATACAAAATATTCTAACTCAAGAAAACTTTTCAATTTGAAACTCTGACAGTAGAAATCCATTAAAAAAAACATGAAGTCTTTGGAATGCCCAAATTCCAATATCAGAAACACACTACCATCAGTTTTCATGTACTGTATTTGAAGCATCACAATTGAGAGTAAAAACAAGCAGTCAAAATGCTTCTCTGTGAAAGCATACACTTTCTTTAAAATTGATATCTGCAATCAAAAATTACATAAACTTATCACCCTCAATATGTATTTAATTCCAAGTATCACAAAATAACTAATAGGGTCTAACAGTTTTTGTATGGGTTAAAAAAGAAAGAAAAAAGAAAAAAAGAGATAAATGAAGCAGTGTTCTTGTATTTCAGATTCACTCATTTATTCAGACCATTACCTCTCCATTACAAAGCACTTGATTGGATAATTACATCGCTCCATAAAAAATGTCCAGTATACAGGGTTCACTTCAGGACACCCAGCAACAGTGGAAAAGAAGAAGAAAAGAAAGCGGGAGAAAAAAAGGATTCCTTCTGAGAAGTCTTGAGGTGAACTCCCAATCAAAGTGACAGGTTTCTGAGCTCAGGGGAGAGCGCTGCTAATTCCCCACTGACTCTACTCCGATATTCCCACAGGGGTTGTCCGGACAAATCAGTTACATTTTAGTCCTTTTTCTCTTTGCCTTACTTGCAGTGGATTGGACATCAGGTTTCTTATTAATATTTCAAGATTAGCGGAGATGGGACGATGAACAGACTAAACCAGGTGGGAACAGAATCATGAGGACATTCGCCACCGAAAAATACAGAGAAAATTATTAAGAAAATCAGGGCGAATGTACAAAAATATCCCCAAGGAGTATTCAGTCGATTGACAATCCCTCTTGTCAGCGTAGGACCTGAATTACAGTTGAAAAACTCAAAAAGCTGGACAGTACTAACGTCATCCAATGTTGAAAGTCATTTCATTAAATGAGTTTCATTATTTCAAAAGAATACCAAATAAAGTTTGAAATCAAAATCATTCATTTATGCAGACAACTATTCTCAAATCCGGAAGAAATTCTAATTTCAATGGATTTAATAAAAACAAACTTTTTATTTTTAGCCTGACAAAACATTCATTAACTTGTCACAGCCTTTGAATATCACATCATGTAGTATCCTGAATGATCCAATTTAATTCAGAAATCTAGCAATAATATTCCAAATCTAGCAATATATAAAGCAACCTTTAATTCACTTAAAGTCTGCAGTTTCTTGCCATGTCAATGCTAACCAAGATAGCCAGTGTAATTTAAATTTGTCCTTTTTTTCCAGGCTTTCCCCCCTGTATTTAATCAAGTGATATAAACAGGTTGGGAGGAATGCTGATTACCAGACCATAAAATAAAATCCAATACACCAATCATCTGTTTGTGCCAATCACTAGTGATATTTACTCCACCAGATATTCATGTCTATCCAAAATAAAAATGTCTCAATTTATATTTTCACAAAATCCCCTTTACTTGTCGTCTTCTTTTTGTAAATCAAAGTTGTATTCCTTTGGAAATTCTGAAAAGTTCTACATAAGATTTATTTTCTTTGCGTGTGGGAGATTAGAAAACCATATATCGGTATCCATAATTAAAATTACCTCACATCATTTCAAATTTATCAATATATTTATACTTTTGTTCAATCAGAATTTGTGTGTGTGTGTGTGTAGGTAACCACATTCAAACCGGGGACCTATAACAAAAGAGGACAGTATGTAGGTCCACGGTTCGGGAAAGGTCCACGGTTGGAAATCGTGTACAAAACCAATGGGAGCTGTTTAAAAAGTTACAGTATAAAACATAAGAGGGACAATAGGAGGTCCACGATTGCAGGCTGTTACACACTTGGGTGTGAGCACACCCACCGATCCTTGTGGGGTCCAAAACACAACAGAACAATGGACCCCACAAGGAATTCTTTGTGGAACCTGGACCCCACAGGAGAATTCTTTAGAAAAGGGAATAATAGAACAACAATAGCAGGACCCCACAAGGCACCATTGGTAAGGGTGCGTGTGTGTGTGTGTGTTTAATGGCTTTCTTATTAAATAACAGATCTCAAATTTTTCAAATGCTGTGTCACTTGAACAATATTTTCCACCAAAACAAATTTCCAATTTCTACTTTTCTTATTTCTGGACACAAGGAAGGGCATTTGTGGGGTCCTGACAACAGTGGAACAATGGACCCCACAAGGTAATTTCAATAGAAACAATTGGGCCCCACAAGGGAATTCTTTAGAAAAGGGAATAATAGAACAACAATAGCAGTACCCCACAAACCGGATCCGTATGGCTGTGTGGATGAATATTTACTGATTGCATTCTCCTAGTTTTTCCTTTTGACATTTTGATGTATCACAGCAATTCTTTCCAGCAAGTTTTGAGATGTTCTTACTCTGTTGCAAGCACAGACTGATGAATTTATGCATGCAATCACTTCTGTCAACTGAATTCACCTTTCTATTCTGATGACAGGTAAATATTATTATGCACATTTTAAAAATGATACTGTTGAATTATTCATCAAGTAATCACAGTCCCTAGAAACAAAAATAGGAAGATTTGATGTACTCACACTGAAAAGAGAAAACCAGGTTAAAGACCCCCACCCTTTGTGCCGTTTGACACAAGCAATGGGGGCACAGCAATGTGATGTCAAGCGTCAAATTGCGAATCATGCATACATGCAGAGGTGATTCAATCACCAATGAGTTTGCTGCCCCAGTTTACATGTGGGGCATTGCCCCTGCAAGAACTTGTCATCATTAGTTGTTTAAAAGACACCAGGGCAGAAATGTGTTAAGCACAACAAATTTTGTTTAGCAAAGTTAAGTTACCGGCCAATACGCCACACAAAAAGCATTGTTTGTGACTGACTCTCAGCTAAGCTTTGCATTCTGAAAACCAAGTGCTTGCTCAAAACCTCTAAAAAATTAGGCCTGTGGCTAGAATTAATTGGCACTGCCATTGGAAATAGAATTTTCTGTAGGGATGTTTTTAATGGAATATAAAGAAGAGTGCAATGGATGCCACAGAAGACAAACGGAAAGTCTGACAGTGCTGTCTGTTACCCTATTCCCCATTTGATTCCTGACATATCAATGCTACTTTTACTTTGAGATACTTCCAAGGGATACCAAAAGGTGACTTAAATTCTGTATTTTAAGCAAATGTTTGACATTAAGTCTGGTGTCCCGGAGACCACTTAGAACATTTCTTAGCCATATTGGTTGGCAAATCCCCATAAAACTGTGTATTACCCCCTTGAAAACTTGTGTCTTGACTGAGGCTTTTTGTCATGTGCTAAGAAGTCAAGAACATTTTTAATGGGTACACCTAGATGGAATCAATGCTCCATCCTGCGTAAATATTGGTCCAATCACTAAGTTTGCTGATGTACTCAGCTAAAGGGAACACAGACTGAAGATACCACTCTACCTCAACTTGAAATATGTCCTTCCCTAATCCAAGGCTGCAATGATAGGGTAAGGGAGGTTTAATAAGGACGGAGTGTTGATCAAACATTCCGTATAAGATGCTAGTGTCAACCATCTCATCCTCCTATGTTAGACATTCCTCCTTGAGATGGACACAACAACTGCTGACCAAAGTTCAACACTATAGTTCATCATCTTACAGTTCAAAAGGTCTACAGAGTGTTCAAGTCACAGTATCTGCCTTGTAACCTGACACAAAGTCGCCATGTTGAAAGTTTCTGTTGAAAAGGCAACCTTCAAAAGCAAACTTCCAATAAATTCTTGGATGACTTTGTGTTTAGGAAAATGGCATATCAAAACATCTACTTACAAAATTTTCACAAACATCCAATTTCAGAAGCATGCAGCAATGCGAGTCAAACTTTCTTCTAAAGACACCTGGTGCACACTGACTGAAATCGGGGCTCGTATTTGAGGGGAAAATCCACAAGACCACAGAGCTTGCAGCTCAAACCTTTTACTTTTTTTTTTTTTTTT